>CAUZXS010003030.1:0-67500 GCA_963585895.1 Sepioteuthis lessoniana | reverse complement strand
AACAACAAATATAGAGCAGTGGTAAAAGTAAATTATAATTCCTAAATGTACATTTAAATTTCATATCAACATGGAGCAAAATTCTTGAATAATGAATATTCAAATTTTGAATAATCATCCAGTGAAGTCAATCAATTCCCCAACCCCATTTACAGATTGCTACACTGGCATGAAATCCTGAGTAAAGACAGGATCGGGGAAGTGAGGATCATGTAAAGAGAGGATCAAGGAAGTGATGGTTTGGTTTGGTTTTATGGCATATCAACCTTTGTAGGTTATTTAACGCCAAATCCATTTTTATGTAAATAATCTGTTCTATTTAAAACAATTCAGTTTAGCATAAATACAGTTTAATTGTCAAAAACATTTCTATTTCAAACTATTCAAGCAGTTATATGTAACAATTCAGTTAAATGTAAATACAGTTTTAATGTCAAAAACAGTTCTATTTCAAATAATTCAGTTAAGCATAAGCATGCAGTTTAAATGTAAGTACGGTTTAATTGTCAAAAACATTTTTATTTCAAGCTATTCAGTTTACTTAAACAATTCAGTTTAGCATAAGTATGTTGTTAGTTCTATTTAACCCATAGATAGGGCCCTATCCGGTGCTACCACTCCGGGCCAGAGTGGACCTGGTAGCAATGGCAATGAAGGGGTACTCTGCATTCCCCAAAGCTTCACCACTGTTGGAACCTCACCATCAGATTGTTTAGTGTCATATACCAGGACACTCGTTAGGGGTGCAGTCAGTGTATTCTACAGCCCCAGCCAATACACAGAGTTAAATGTCAAACAGTTTTATATCAGATAATTCAGTTCAGCATAAGTACACAGTTTAAACATCAAAACAGTTCTATTTGAGCAATTCAGTTCAGCACTAGTACGCAGTTCCAAAGTCAATACCGTTCTATTTTAAACAATTCAGTTTAGCATAAATATGCAGTTTAAATGCAAAAATCAGTATAGTGAAAGAAGCACGGTAGAGTTCTATTTAACTCATAGTGGTAGCACCTTATCAGGTGCTACCACTCCGGGCCAGAGTGGACCTGGGAGCAATGACAATGAAGGGGTACTCCGCATTCCCAAAGCTCTAGCATTGCTGGAACCTCACCATCAGATTGTTTAGTGTCATATCAGGACACTCGTTGGGGGGGGGGTCTTACCCCTCTGTAAAG
Organism: Sepioteuthis lessoniana; assembly: GCA_963585895.1. NCBI lineage: Eukaryota > Metazoa > Mollusca > Cephalopoda > Myopsida > Loliginidae > Sepioteuthis > Sepioteuthis lessoniana. Next base: position 66,322 of record CAUZXS010003030.1, on the reverse strand, counting down.
AAGCAGTCGGTGTATTCTACAGCCCCAGCTGACTGGGCATCAGGGAAGTGAGGATCATGTAAAGAGAGGCTTGTCTGTCTCACAATTATATCGTGACTGTCACTTCTTCACAGAAGGTCATCCTCCCACAAACCTGCAAAAAGTATCCATGGTACTCCATGTGATTTGTTAGACCAAATTCACCCTTGAAAGCCCTGCCACATATGTGACAAGCAGAACAACTGTCTTTGGAATTGACATTAACCTTGGACATTCTCATATTGCTTCTCAGACCTGCTGCAGATATATGACCAATTTCTTAGTACGGAAGTTGAGCTAATTTAAGCTCTGATAATTATGGTAATATATGAAAATGAGTAAAACAAAACCAGAATTTTATATTTTAGGCTTTAAACCTGCTCTGCATAGAAAGCACATTTTACACAACTTTTTTTTAAAAAATCAACTTATATATATATATATATATAGACTTCGAGGTTTTTAATACATATATGTATGCTATTTTAATATTTTAAGCAATATCCAGGGTAATTATTGACAACATGCTGGATGAATGGGTCCCTTTAGTTTTTTTTTAACTAATAAAATATGATTTCCCTATTTACCATCATTATAAAATTTTGCTGTACCAAAAATTTGTTCATATATCAAAAACATTGAGAAGTGTGTGTGTGTGTGTGTGTGTATACATACATATATTAAAACCTTTGAGAAGTCATATATATATATATATATTAAAAACATTGATAAGTTTGTGTGTGTAAATAGAGAGAGCAAACAATGTTTTAATTCAGACTTGTTAATCACCCCAGAGTATTTCATGACTCCAGACTAGCTTCTTAAACTTGCACAACCTGAGTTGGTAGAGGTCTGACTTTGATAATGTATTCTTCCTCAAAAAGATTGGAATCCCAATAATGGATGTTTCATGCAGTCATTGCTCTCTCTGATGTTACAAGAATGAAAAATGAATAAATGCCAAAAAGATGTTTTATCAAGTTTTGACATGAAGTAATTTCAGGATTCCGTCTCTACTCTTCAGTCTGCTGCTATCTGTAACTCCCACTTTTTAACATGACACTTTGACCGATATATTCTCCAGCCTCAATCAGGTAAAGGTTACATTCGACTGTCTTTTAGAAGGTTACCAAAAGATTATATTTTCTGAAATATTTATTTCCTGAGCAAAGCTTAAGCTGGTGAAAGTCCATAGTGGTAGGGTACTCATAGGTTGATTTTAAGGCATGCTAACACTGGTTGGGTTATTTAATGCCATAGTTTTTGTTTCAAGCAACAATTATTATTTAATAATAATCATCATTTACTTGCATACTGTTACATGGTTTCAAGTATTCTAATCCAATACAAATTTGTACTGTTATATATAGTTTCAAGTATACCTATCCGATTTTAATTATATGGTTTCAAATATTCCTAATCCTAATAACATTGAAACAGATCTACTTGACCCATAGACAGTAGGTTGGGTTTTATGGTATATCAGCCCTTGTAGGTTAATTGATCATATTTACGAACCCCTCTGCTCGGGCAGGATATGACACAAGGTCAATTTTTTTAAGCAGAGTTTATCAGGTTTGAATTCAGAGTTGTCCTTCTCCTAGACTAGTTGCCTCACCAAGGCTGAAGAACCTAGTCTGCCCTGCTATTTTCCCCATAGCTGGAGGGAGAATAATTGGATTCATACCTTTCCCAAGGGTATTAGTGCTATGTGAAATGCAATCAGTCTCATTCTGGATTTGAACTCATGTCACCGTGTCCATTTTCTACGACGATAACCATTACACCACGGGCACCTCCAAAGGTTGTAGGTTAATTAATGCCAAATCCTGTTTATTATATGTATAGGTATTAGATAGGGTTTATAAATGAGGAATTTGTACATAACATTTTTAAACAAACCAGAGCTCATTTGTTTGCACAAAGATAAATGCTTTCATGGTTTGGTTTGGTTTGGTGGGTTTTATGGCATATCAACCTTTGTAGGTTATTTAATGCCAAATCCATTTTTATGTAAATAATCTGTTCTATTTAAAACAATTCAGTTTAGCATAAGTACACAGTTTAATTGTCAAAAACACTTCTACTTCAAACTATTCAAGCAGTTATATGTAACAATTCAGTTAAATGTAAATACAATTTTAATGTCGAAAAACAGTTCTATTTCAAACAATTCAGTTAAGCATAAGCACGCAGTTTAAATGTAAGTACGGTTTAATTGTCAAAAACATTTCTATTTCAAACAATTCAGTTTAGCATAAGTATGCTGTTAGTTCTATTTAACCCATAGATAGGGCCCTATCAGGTGCTACCACGCCGGGCCAGAGTAGACCTGGGAGCGATGGCAATAAAGGGGTACTCCACATTCCCCAAAGCTCCAGCACTGCTGGAACCTCACCATCAGATTGTTTAGTGTCATATCCAGGACACTCGTCGTTGGGGTCTTACCCCTCACCAGAGATGCAGTCAGTGTATTCTGCAGCCCCAGCCAACTGGGCAAAAATGCTTTCATGTTCTTATATCTAACACCAATAATTCAATTTGACATCAGTGATTTGGTTGCACATAGTTAAATGATTAAACAGTTCTAGTTGATCAATAGGCGAGACACTAATAGCTCCAAGATTGAAGCCTCACCATCAGATGGTTTAGTGTCATATCTAGCACACTCAGGTGGGGTGGGGGATCTTACCCTTCTGCAAAGATGCAGTTGGTGTCCAAGCCGATTGGGTACTCATTGACGGATCTTTAAAACAGATAATACCATTCCAGGAGTAATGGTAATAAAGGGGTGATTCCACACTCCCCAGAACTTGTTCTCACCATCAGATGTAATTAACAATCATACAAAAGACAAACATTTGGGAGGGGAGGCAAAAGTGAAGATTCTGTCACTGATGGATGAAATAAATTTATAATGGAATATACTTTTTGATTTTCTTCTTTCTTAATATTTTGCTCAGCATAAGCTTATTTATATATTTACATATATTATAAAGTTTACATTGAGCACTCGAATTGGATAATTCTGTTTAACTATATCAATAGGCTTAATCGAGATATATATATATATATATATATATATATATATATATATATATATATATATATATAGATAGAGAGAGAGAGAGAGAGAGAGAGAGAGTACTTAGGCAGCAAGTAATTATGTAAGCATGTTCTGTTGAAGACTACAGAGTATTTTCTTTTTAGGATCTTTAAGTAAAGACATTCAAGTCTTATTTTCCTTATGTCTGGGTTAAGCTGGTGAAGAAAGTGCCCCAAACTAACCCACAGCAACAAATAAACATGACCCAAAGGTGACCAGCGAAATTGTCAAACATGTTTGGGCTAGTATGGGATACTTTCTTCACCAACTCGACCCAGACATAAGGAAAATAAGGCTTGAACGTCTTCACTTAAAAGATCCTAAAAAGAAAATACTCCACAGCCTTCAACAGAACATGCTTGAATACACACACACACACACACACTTCTTTGATTATATAACACTGTGTGTAAACAAGACACTCTAGAGAAATGGATGAAAAGCAACAATCTCCCCTTCCCCAAGAAAAGTGACATGTGAATTACTAAAAACTATAGAAGCATAATTCTTACTTTCTATAGGTGCTATTGTTCAAAATGCTCTGCTTCTCAACTGTATCCAACCAGAAGTTGAAAAAGTTCTTAGTAAAAATCAAAATGGCAGTCGGAGAGATCAATCCAAAACTTTTCAGATTCTGACAATACAACAAATTATTAAAGGAGCGTGTGAAATAAATCCCAAGACTCTGATAAAATAGAGTTCATGTGTTTTAATCAAGATGGTACTATCTCCACACTAAACAGCAGGCCTCTGAAATTAGTAGACTATTTCACATACCTTGGTAGCAATATCTCATCTATGGAAAGTGATGTCAAGATATGCATAAAAAGCATGGACTGCTAATGACAGGTTATCAATCACATGGAAATTCAATCTAAAATAAAATGGGAATTCTTCCAGGCTGTAGCTATATCTCAGTACTATTGTATAGCTGCACCACATGGACTTTAACAAAACATTGAGAGAAAAAGGCAGAAAAGAAGTACACAAAGATGCTGCATGCTGTTCTGAACAAACCCCAGAAACAGCACCCCACAAAACACCCGCTGTACAGCCACTTATCTCCGATTTCATGACTGAAGCAGCAAGGACAAAGTTATAAGCAGTGCTCTCTGGTGGACACCAACACATAGATAAACCAGCAAGAACTTCCATTCATCTAGAGGACTGACTAATAGAGATGAATGGCGAGAGACAATCAGGAGAATAAGTGCTACCAGCATGACTTGATATTTATATACATGCACACACACATTTTAAAAATGACAAACACACACACACTTTATACCTCTTAATTTGTTGTATATAAGTATAAATTGTTAAAAGTCTAAAATATGTGTATATGGGTGTGTGTGTATATATATATATATATATATATATACACACACACAAATAAATTATTTTGACACAAACTTCTTGCCCATGTCTTTTTGTTCTTCCTTTTCTTTAATATAATAAGAGCCCATTGAAAAAATTCAAAAGATTTTTCTCTCTCTGTTGTGCAATGACTATCTGAAGATAAAAATCAACAAAAAGACATGGGCAAGAAGTTAGTGTCAAACACAGTCTGGTGTCATGTATCCTTTATATATATATATATACATACATACATACACAATTTTTATACACTTTTCTTAATTTTTTTTTCTTCATGAAAATAGACCTGAAAAGTATACAACATCAACAATAGTTGTATGTCAAATATAAAATAGAATAATTTTATTAAATGTAACATTGGTCAAAATTTGGACCACTTTTCTGAAGTAAAAATAAGTTGTTTTTTTTTTAAATATACATATTTACAAAAAAAAAGATTAAAGAAAAAAACCTGAGATACGATATAAAACCTGAAGCATAATGGTTAGCAATCTAGACTAGCAAACCTACACGAGTGAGTTCGAGTCTCATTGGGTGCCCCATTCATATGGCTTTGTGCCACATCTAAGCAAAAAGCTTAGTAAAATACCATAGTGAGAATGAAACATGAGTAATGGTCTGAAGGCCTAGTTTGTTTAGCACTACACCATTCAAGTAAAATTATATATATATATATATCGTCATCCACAGTTTCGTTGTATTACAACTCTTCAGTGTGGCTGGAATCAAAACCTGGCCGACTAGTTTTTTTTAATCTTTTTAGTGGCCACTTCATTAATAAAATGTCATTTTGGCCGACCCTCTTTAGTCAGAATTAACTTCATCTGGTAGGTAGTTTCTGGCTCTTTTGGTATTCTATATATACATATATATATATATATATATACATACATACACACACACACAAGCCAACCCAGGAAACCTATCATGATGATCCATGATGCTTTCATTAAGGAGTGAAGAAATACAATGCAGATCCCACAAAATTATTCAATTGTAAATTAGATTGGAAATTATTTTAATCCATAAGAGCATTTTACATCAATCACTCTAATAAAAATTTTGCAATTGATGTGATTATATATATATATATATATATATATATATATATATATATGTGTGTGTGTGTGTGTGTGTGTGTGTAATGGATTCTTCAATAACTGTTTAATTTAAGATGTGAATCATCAGATTACCAATCCAAGAGATTAGTTTATAGTGGTGAAGGCTTATGTAGAACCCGCCACACTTTTTGGATGAGATGATAATAGAAGAATAGCATATCAATGAGACACTGAATTTAAAACTTCAGCGGTGTTCAAAAGAATCAGAGTTTTTCCTTCTTCGAGACAAATTGCCCTACCAAAGCTAGAGAACCCACTCTACCCTACCACCTTACCCAGAGTTGGGCATTATATAAATACACACACACAAACATTTATTTACACATTTCACACACAGATGAATGAGAATTTTAGTTATGAAACTACAATTTCCTGAAGAAAAAAACCTGTGCCTACATAAAAGCACTTGAAGTTTTTTTCCTCCAACTTGATGTAATTCTATACAAGAAGAAACTTAAACCCACTTACCATTCCATTACAACCAACAGAGAAGGCACACCCTGAAAGTTATTGTGGTAGACATCAATAATCCCTACAATGTGTCGGCAACCTCGTGCTCTCCAATGAAGCTCTACTTCTCTCCGTGATTTAGGGTCATCTCTCAAAACCTGCAAAGAAATTATACAATTTTAGATAATAAACCAAACATAAACAAATATATATTAAATGAAAAAAAAAAATGGTCTCAAAGAAAAAAAAAAGCAAAAAGCAGGCAATATCTGGTAGAAAGTAACATGGATGCAGACGATGCAGATGATCTAGTGTTTTTCACAAATACACCAGCACAAGCTGAATACCTGCTACATAGCCTGGAACAGGCAGCAAGAGACATTGTTCTCCACATGAACTCAGATAAAACAGAGTTCACGTGACTTAAACAAGATGGTACCATCTCTACTTTAAATGACAAGCCTCTGAAATTAGTAGATCATTTCACATACCTCAGTAGCAATATCTCATCTATGGAAAGTGATGCTACCATATACACAGGAAAAGTATACACGGGTTATCAACCATATGAAAACCCAATCTCGGCTACAGCCTGGAAGAATTTCCAGTTTATCAATGTCAGTACAATTGTATGGTTGCACCACCTGGATTTTAAAACATCTGGAGAATAAGGCAGATAAGAACTATATAAGGATGCTGCATGCTGTTTGGAACAAATCCTAAAAGCAGTACCCAATAAAAGAGTAACTGTACAACCACTTGTATCCCATCTCACAAACAATCCAGGTAAGACAAATAAGACATGCCAGGCTCTGCTGGAAAAGCAAGGACGAACTCATAAGTGAAGTTTTAGACATGAAGAGGCCTGCAGTGTTGGCCAACAAACAAAGACATATTCATCAACTCTGTGCGGACACTGGATGCTGTCAAGAGGACCTACCAAGAGCAATGGATGATAAGGACAGATAGCATGAGAAAGTCAAGAGAATACATGCTATCAACATGACGTAATGATATATCATCATCATCAAAATCATTCTTTGCCTAAATCAAAAAAATACTCAAAATACTGGCCATGAGAGCAAGATTAAATCAAAAATGTTTTTCTCACCTCCTCATGTCAGTCTCCTGACAATAAATTTCAAATATTTGGATTGGTTTGGTTTTATGACATATCAACCACTGTAGGTTATTTAATGCCAAATCTTCTTTATACATATATATTACACATGATTTCTAAACAAATTTCGTTAATAACATTTTTAAACAAGCCTGAGCTTATTTTTTTCGTACAGTTAAATGGTTCACTTCCTTCTAATACAAATAATCCTATTTACTATTAAACATTTGTTTGCATACAGTTAAATAGTAACACTTGAAAACATTTAACACAAAGAATTCAATCAAACGTCAGTCATTTGTTTACACACAGCTAAATGTAAAAACAGTTCTGTTTCAAGCGACTCAGTTTATCATGTCATTTGTTTGCACTCAGTTTAAATGTCAAACTTCTATTTAACCCATAGATAGCACCCTATCAGGTGCTACCACTGAGCCAGAGTAGACCAGGGAACAATGCCAATGAAAGAGTACTCCACATTCCCGAAAACTCCAGTATTACTGGAACCTCACCATCAGCTTGTTTAGTGTCCTATCCAGGACACTCATTGACGGAGTCTTACTTCTCTGCAGAGATGCAGTCATGTATTCAATAGCCCCGGTCGACTGGGCCATTTGGAGAAAAGAAATAGAACCTCCAGATAAAACTCACATTATATAACACACACACAAACTCAGATATATATAACACAACTTGATCTCATTATAGAATGATTTCAAAAAATCTTTTACTGAAGGATACAAGCAATTTTTTTTTGAGTGTCACAAGAAGTTCTCAGAAGTGAAACCAAGTTTCTGATCATTTATCTAAATTTTGAAGATAAAGCTAGATAATTTTTATCACTAAAATGACGACAATAGTCCAAATACTCTGTTATATACATAATTCAGCAATGCATCCTTCGGTCTTCTCCAAGTGTTTTATGTCAAACTCAGGAGCCCATGGGAGACATTAGTGGTTAGAAAAAACCATGCAGACATGAAAACAATGTCCAAATGCAATAGAAGGAACCCAAACAATATCAATGCCCAGAAACTTAAGGCACAAAATGAATTAACTAACATACCTAAAAGAACAAACAGAATACATACAAAATCAGATCAATATGATTAGAGACTCAGTTGAAGATAGACAATCAAGGATAGCATGGCAGACGGTAAACAAAGTGAGCAGGAAGAGCACTTCGAAAGCTAAACTGAAGACTACCAGCCAAGAAAAACGAATACACCTACGGAAACAACATTTTAAGAATTTACTCAGAAAACTTCCGAAAATTACACATGAACCAATCATGAAAATTATTAGTAATCAATTAGACATCAAACTAAGACAGTTTACGCAAGTAGAACTCAACTCAGTACTAAGAAAAATTAAAAATAGAAAAGCAGCAGGACTTGATGAAATACCCCCCAGAAGTATGGAAGACCAGGCAATTTGACGACATACTGGTCTGACACTAATGCTATATATAACCAAAATACAATAGACAGATGGACAAAGGAATGCATCCTCCTTTTCCCTAAGAAGAGTGATCTTGGGATAGCTAAGAACTACCAAGATATGAACCTTACATCCATAGTGGCCAAGATCTATAATGCTCTACTATGCAACTGCATAGAACCCAAAATTTAGAAGATACTTAGAAAGAACTAAAATGGCTTTCAGAGAAATCAATCCATGACATTACAAATTTTGACTATCCAAATTCTAGAAGTTGTACATGCAAAAAAAAAAAAAAAAAAAAAAAAAAAACCTTGACACAACAATATTATTTGTCAACTTCTCGAAGACCTTGGACTCCGTACACAGAGGAAAGATGGAACAAATATTACACACCTATGGACTATACAAAGAAACTGGCACAGCCATAATGATGCTATATAAAAACACCAAAGTAAAAGTCTGTTCTCTGGATGGAGACACAGTCTACTTCGACATTGTAGCAGGTGTGCTGCGAGGAGACACATTAGCCTCATATCTATTCATCATCTGCCTAGACTATGTGCTTAGAATGTCTATTGATATAATGAAAGATAATGGTTTCAAGCTGGCAAAGAAAAGAAGCATAAAATACCCAGCACAAACAATTATGGACAGACTATGCTGATGACATAGCATTTCTGGCAAATACACCCACCCAAGCCAAAACCCTGCTACATAGTCTGGAATGAACAGCTGCTGGCATAGGCCTCCATGTCAATGCAAACAAGACAGAATACATATGTTTTAATGAAAGAGGTGACATCTCCACACTAAATGGTAGCTCTCTGAAACTAGTTAACAAGTTCACCTAACTAGGAAGCAGTGTATCATCAACCGAGAAAGACATCAGCACACGACTAGCAAAGGCAGAGACATCTGTCGATAGGCTATTGGTCACATGGAAATCATACCTGACCAATGAAACGCAGTTTTTTTTCCAAGCAGCGGTCATGTTAATACTGCTACATGGATGCTAACAAAATATATGGAGAAAAAGCTTGATGGCAATTGCACAAGAATGCTGCAAGCAATATTGAACAAATCCTGGAGGCAACACTCAACAAAGCAGCAGAACCCACTGCTTTCCAGACCTGACAACAGCCTAATTCCTCTATCTAGATTGCTTGCCTTGTTGATGATCATATGAACACTGTAGGTCTTTTTCAACCCCCTTTCACACTGGCCAGTGCCTCCATCAAAAGTCATACACCCAACAAAACCATGCTATGGATAATACTATTTACCAACCCCTCCGCTCGGGCAGGATATGACACAAGGTCAATTTTTAAGCGGAGTTTAACAGGTTTGAATTCAGAGTTTTCCTTCTCCTAGACTAGTTGCCTAACCAAGGCTGAAGAACCTAGTCTGTCCTATTATTTACCCATAGCTGGAGGGAGAATAATTGGATTCATACCTTTCCCAAGGGTATTAGTGCTATGTGAAATGCAATCAGTCTCGTCCAGGATTTGAACTCGTGTCGCCGTGTCCATTTCCTACGATGATAACGACTACACCACGGGCACCATGCTATGGATAATACTCAGTTACAAGGAGCCCAGGGAGCAGGAGAAAGCCCTTTATCAATGCTGCAGAGTTTAATTATAAATAATACCTAATATTTATTTTCATAGTAGAATGTTTGTTGTGATCACAGAATACTGAAAACAGAAGTTCTGCTGGTCCGGAGAACATCACAAAGTTCAGACAATAGGTGGACCTGCGCAGTAGCTGAATAGCATCCAAGTGACCTCCATGATGATAGGAAAATGAAATAGTCAAGTGATTTGGACCAATAGGAAGGCAACAAGATCAAGAACAAATTGAACTGCATTGTGGCCAATGATGTGGAAAACATCAGACAAGCAGACCAATAAGAAAACTTGCAACTTATAGGTGACCTTGTCAAGGGTGAATCTGTTATATACTCACATAATAAATATGCTTATATACACATGTACATGTTCATGCAGCATCATAATGACACAATAAATAATCAAACAGACGCACAATGATAAAGTCGCAAGAATAAACGACGCACGCAAGGAAGATACAGGAAGACTTCTTTATAAAATATTTTACCTCTCATCTTTATTTGTAAGTTTCGAAAGGGTTGTTCCAAGTTTGCGTGTGAGAGAGAGCTGGAGACCGAACATTACTGAAATATTTTGACCCCGAAGTTATGGCCGTCAGCGTTGTGTCTTTCTCATTCTCCATGGTTGCTCAACCGGAGCACTGGCTTTCCTTACTACATCTCGTCTACCACCTCAACTCTACTCGCCTGTCTCCACTGGCTCGTTGAACTCCACTGACCGGAACTCAACTCGTCTGCCTTATATTACCTTCAAACTCCCACGCGCTGATATGGACACGCCTCCACGACTACTTCTGATATCTGGGGACCGGGATGTGTCACTTCCGCTTTCTTTGGAATGGCCTGTGTGATCGTCATCAAGCGGAAATAACTGTCATCCAGTTCAGAGGTCACTCTCTTCCGGTGCGTCAGTCTATGAGAGTATAATGGGATCTTTTTTACCTCGTACCATTTCATCAGCCAATTTCCACCCACGCGATTTCCTCTCATAACTGCCACCAGAATGTGTCACCTCCTTCCGGTGCATTACCTTGAATGGCATTTTTGGCCGGTTCAACAGGTCAAAACATAAATCGAAGGCTCCCTTTTCAATAGCTACTACACCAAGATTTAAGGGAGGGCATTACTCCTTTCCCTGGATTGCTCCATTTACCCTTGATCCATACCTTATAATGCTGAGCATTAAGCCAGGAAGCATCAAGTACTTTTTTGAGTCTTAGGTATGACTCGACCTGGGATTGAACCCCGGTCTCCTGGATCATTGGCAAACTCTACTCATTCAGCCCAAACATTCTCTTTTTCATTTTGAGTCATCTCATCATCAACCAGGTTTCATCAAGAAATATAGAGACAGAATTTTCAGCTATTTTTTATTAAAATTTTAATGAAAACATTTATACAACTAAGTAACTTATATGATAAAGGGATATTTTTATTTGGTCATGTGAATAGCAGTTTTGCTTTTTGCTTTGTTTTGTTTTTAACTATGTAGCTAGTGTCTATACTTTTTGAATGAAATGTTTTGAAGGAAGTACAAGATTAATACAGTTAATGCCATTATCACAATACTCCATGCAAATTTCATGTTTCCAAAACGGAAAATTCATTTCCAGTTTGATGTTCCAAAAAAGTGCAGAGCATTAAAAGAAATATGATAGCACAGCTTTATACGATATCAAAAGGGAAATTCCTCAGGTGCTTCAACCAGTGAAAAACTCACTGAAATAAGCAGATTGAATGACAAGGAGACATTTTGGAAAAAAAAAATTAACATTTTTGATTTATCAAAAAAAAAAAAAAAAAAAAAAAAAATATTGAAGATTTAGAAAAACAAAAAACTAACAAATATTAGGTTAGGTTGTTTTAATGACATATCAATCTTTGTAGGTTATTTAATGCCTAAGCCATCATTGGAGAAGAAGATCAGGTGTACTATTTAACTCATAGTTGAAGGGATGAAGGAGCTCATATCTTTCCCAGGAGTATAAGTCCAAAAGTGAACATGATAGCATGACTGGAGTTTGAACTCACTTGCCATGATATTACAGTCCAGCACGTTAACCATTACACATGGAATTCCTTGTCAAAAATTTTAGGTACTTCTGAGCATTTTTTTTTTTAAACCTTCAAAATAGTTGGGTAAGGAACTTTGATTTCTGTTCAGGAATGCAAATAATATGCACAACAAAAGTTGACATCACACAGCATAGGGATTGATTTTAATGGCATGGTAACCTTTCTGGGGTTATTTTATACTCAGAGAATTTTGTACATTCACATTTTTCATGTAGTTATTTAATGTTTTGTTCTTTTTATTTTTGCACACCGTTATATTAAGTATTCTTAGCTAATACAAATGATTAAATGGTTTCAAGTATTCGTATCTAACACAAATAATTAAATGGTTTCAAGTATTCTTATCCAATACAAATAATCAAATGGTTTCAAGTATTCTTATTCAAAACTAAAACATTACAAGGTTTCAAGTAATCATTCCTTTTAAATAAATGTAATTTGTTCACACATAGTTGTATGGTTTCAACTAACTAATGATAATCCTTAGTATACAATTATTGCTTTAAGTTACTATTCTTGATATAAATAATTTAGTTATTTGGCATCAAGTATTCCTGTCAAATACCAGTAATTTTCAATCATCTATTTGATCTATAGATACGATCCTAACAGGTATTACTACTCCCGGTTAGAATGGATTCAAGGAGTAATGGCAAGAGACTCTCTCTCCTCAGAGCACTAGAATTGGAGCCTCACTATCAGATGCAGTTTAGTGTCATTCCAAGCACATCTCTTTGGAGGAGAGGGGAGTTTTACCTCCCCTAAAGTGAATACAATCAGCTTATTCACAGCCTTGTCTACAGGGTAATTTATGACATTTCAGAAACTTGGGGATATTAATTGTTCTTAAATTTTAGTTTAGTTTTAACTTACAAAGAATTGATATCTGTCCAGGAATGTTAATAATGTCCACAACAAAAGATGACATCACAACATTGTACACAATATTTTGATTGGAAGGAGCAGACAATAAAACATTGCTCTAGTTTTTAGCAGACCCAGACTTGACCCTAAAAATAGATTTGCAAAACAGATGTACACAACACTGATCTCTGCTCAGGAATGTAAAGAAATGTATACAACAGACGGTAGTTCTTAACTTGTACCAATAACATATTGGTATTTGTTAAGAAGGGCTATACAAAATCTAAGATTTTAAAGTTTCTTAGACAATTTTTTTAAAATAATTCTACAATTAAAATGTTGTATACAACTTTTCTTTCCAAAATGTGTTCATAAATTTCGGCTGTTTTAGATAAATCAATTTTAATCAAGTTTCTAAGAGAATAGACAGCAGATGATAGAATTTAATGGCATGTCAACCAGTTTTTTGAGTAGAGGTTAGAGAATTGTATTCATATTTACATATTTTGTGTAATTATCATTTTTTTTTTTTGCACATGATATGATTAATTTTCAAACAGATTTATTTGACCCATCAATGGGACCCTGACATGTACAACCACTCCAGGTCAAAGTGAACCTGGAAGTAATAGCAATAAAGAAGTACTCGACACTCTCCAGAACAGGAACCTCACCATCAAAAGTCATTTAGTGTCTTACCTTAAACAATCCTTTGAAATTGTATTTCACACCTCAGCATATTCTAAGTCCCACTGACAGGGAAGAATCAACAGAGAATCAACTATGTATATATATTTAGCTACTGCTGCTATTTATAGAACTAAATTTTTAAAAACAAACACCACAACAGTATAACTGATAAACACTTCATTCTTACAAAGTTGTAATGTATTTGCAAAGCTTATATCACTTTGAGCTATCGACATCAAATCAATGCTTTTTTTAATTGTTATATCTGCTTCCAGGACATGCAATCCTTTTTGAGCTTCTTGTCTCAGCAATAAATCATTATCATATTAATGGGTTACATCTATTTTGAGACAGTTTTGAATGATTTTGTCTCCAAATAAGTAGTGACGCAAAATAATTTTTTCTCTCTTGAGATCGAGGATTAATTGTTGTTATTGTATACAATTTTCTTATCTGAAACAAAAAACACAACATTATTATTAGTAGAGTTATTAGCCGTTATATGAATCATATGTATATTGAGACACCTTATTAAACAAATCCTGAAGGCAACATCCCATGAAACAGCAGCTGTACAGCCACCTACCACCCATCTAGAAGACCATCCAAATTAGATGAATAAGATATGCAGGACACTACTGGAGGAACAAGGATGAACTCATAAATGATGTTCTCCCATGAACTCCTTCACAAGGACGTGCTAGTGTATGACATCCAGCTAAAACTTATTTACAACAGCTGTGTACGGACACAAGATATAGCCAGGAAGGCCTGGCAGAAGCAATGGACGACAGAGACGGATGGCAAGAGAGTTAGGGAAATCCATGCAAGCAGTATGAGATGATATATAAATAAGGTATTTTTCATGGGTATTATGCAGTGGTATGTATTCCTAAAAAGCAACATAAACATTGCTTACTCGATAATAATTATTCTGTATAAAATTTAAAATATCTATACTTATCAAATGTAACTAACTTATAATAGACAGCAAAGAATTAGCTATATAAGCCAATACATATGTAAACAATGGTTATTTTTTAGGAGTACTATGCAGTGGTATATATTCCTAAGAGGCAAGGTAGGCATTGCTTACCCAGTAAAAATAGAGACAATTTAAAATACCTATATTTATCAAATTTGTTTATTTCTATTATATCAAAGCTTTTTATGTAGACTCAGTCAATTTATTTTACCAACTAATGAACACTAGAAAGCAGACATTCACTTTTAAAAATCTATCTCTGATATACAATATTCAATTTACACCATGAAATGATAGGGTACTTATCGATGAAATATGGAGTAAATTTGACTATTGACTTTAGTCGGGGAGTACTGATAGCATTCAGCAGTTCTTCATTTCATGAAAAACAAAGTGTGCCAATAGACACAGCAATTTTGAAGAGATTTTATCCTCAGTAAATATTCAATTCCTTCTTAAAATTCTGTTTCAGTTAAATTCATTATTTATTATTATAGTTCTTGAAAGATGATATTTACATCGGTAATTTGAGAATACAAATAGAAATTATTATAATTCAATTGTATAAACATTTTAAAACTTGTTTTGAAATTTATACTCGGAGGTTAATAACTATAAATGCAAACACTTGAAAAAATTCAGTTAATATTTGAGATGTAATGTGATTCATTCAATTTAATCTTTAATTATTGTTAAATTATATTTAATTATCCCAGCAAGATCATAACAGGGTTATTTGTTTAACTCAGCAGATTTTTCAGAAAATGCCATCACTACTATGCTAGTTATAAAAAATGTCTATAAATAGTGACTTGATACTAAGCTTAACAGCCACTTATGGAGTACTTTAAGTAAGTCTTCCTAAAGGATGCGCGTATTTACCCAACCCCTCTACCACAGAATGTGATACTAGGTAATTTTTTTTTAACAGAGTACAGCTGGTTTCAATTCAGAGTAGAAGAGATGGATTCATTTCCCATGATGATAACCATTAAACAAAGTGCACTTCTCTTGTTGCTGTGTATGACAAACCTGTATTTACCCAACCCCTCTGCATGGACAGGATGTGACACAAGGTCAATTTCTAAACAGAATTTAAGAGGTTTGAATTCAGAGTTTGTTTGGGTTTTTTTCTCCTACACTAGTTGCCTAACCAAAGTTAAAAGAATCCAGTTTGCCCTACTATTTACTAATTGCTGATTCATACATGTAACAAACAGGAAGCAGCTATCAATCTGGTGTCATGTATTCACATAAGGACATAGAAATTTATAGGACAAGCATATCCACATTCATAAAAAAGAAAGAAAAAAGACTGAAGCTTTATGAGTTAGCTCTGAAACTTGATCTTTTAAAAGTTAGTGGTCCATGAAATTGTTTGCAAAAAGTATATGAAAAAGTGTCATCTGGGTGAGGCCAGAGCAACTAACATCATATTCTTCTAGGAAGGTTTTTTTTTTTTTATATATATATATATATATATATATATATATATATATATATATAAAAGTTTACAAAATACATAAAACTAACATTCTCATCCTTTTTGATTTGATCATTAGAATTTTGTCAGATGAATTCTTCAGCCTTCATAAACATGTAAGTTTACAAAAATATTTGATACAAACAAATTCTAACATTTTCATCTTCGTTGGATTGCAAAGTGAAATATGAACATCTTATTTCAGGATTTAAATTTGGGACACTGATACCATTTTCTACAATGATAACAGTTTTGCTAAGCATGCTTTCTAAAATAATAGAACAGCATAACTTATGATATAATTTCCAGTGTTTCTAACCATAAAGCCAAACAAGCAACTGCAAGGTAGGTGGTCAGTTATATAGAAAAAGATAATAGAGTTTCCAGTTTAGAAACTTGGGGTGTGAAATGTAATCTGACTCAGTATAAACATTAATTACAGGTAATTATGTTTGCTCAATCATAATTACAATACAAACAAGATCTGTAAATTCTATAAAACAAGTTGGAGACCAAGAATTTTGTTTACATAGCATTGATTAACAAACCAGAAGCAATTTCAGATTGGCAGGTGTTAGAAAAGTAGCCTCATTTTAAATCATCCAATCAGCAATTGGATAGTTAAAAAAAAAAAAAAAAAAGCCTCTCTTGAGCAATGATGCTTTAGTCCTCTATAAAAATTTGGACCTCATATTTATCTCAGTGTATCTTCCACTCTTTTAAAACAATCTACAAGTTATTTATACTACTAGTAAATGTTTGTTTTTACCTGAAAAATAGTCAATCACCCTAATTAATATAATCGGAGGGGAGAAGTCCCTATAGCATAATGACTAAAATGCTGGACTTTGAAGTAAGCAAGTTCAAACACCAGTCATGTGTTTCACTTTTGAACTAATACCCTTGAGAAAAATAGGAACCTCCTTATCCCCTAGCTATAGGTTAAATAGTGTCATTGCTGATCTTCTACAAGGATGGCTTTGGCATTAAATAACCCATGAAGGTTGATATGCTACAATTAAACAAAGAAACCAAACCAATATAGTCATAACTACTTGGGGTGGGGTCACTTTGGCATAGTGGCTAACATTCTGGACTGTGACATCATTGTGATCAAGTTTGAACTCCAGTTGTGCTATTACATTCACTTTCGGACTAATGCCCATTGGGAAAGGTACAAACTTCCTTATCTCTCATGCTATAGGATAAATAGTATCACTACAGTTTTTCTACAAGAACGGATTTGACATTAAATAACCCATGATGGTTGATATGCTATTAAAACAAAGAAACCAAACCACAACTACCAACATATATCTTCATCCTCACTTTGGTTTGGTTTATTTGTTTAATGGCATATCAACTCATTATAGGTTATTTAATGCTGAAATTTGATTCATTTGTAAATGAATAACTAATCATAACAATGTTCTATATTCTGCTGCAATTTTTTTTATTGATCAAGAATCATTTAACAATGTGCAAATAAATGGTTTGGTTTATGGCATATCAACCATTGTAGGTTATTTAATGCCAAATCCTGTTTTTAAATATATATTAAATATATGACTTGTAAACACATTTTTAGTTACACAGATGATCAAACAGTCCTATTTCTAACAATTCAAATTAGCATAAGTCAACAAAGTTAATTATTCCAAGTATTGCTATGTATCACTAAAATTCAATTAAACATCAGTCATTTGTTTACATACAGTTAAATGATCAAACAGTCTTATTTCTAACAATGCAATTTAGCATAAGTCATTAGTTTGCACTCAATTTAAAATGTCAACCAGTCCTATTTGACCCATAGATCGGACCCTATCATGTGCTACCATTCCAGACTAGAATGAACCTGGAAGCAATGACAATGAAGGGGTATTCCACATTCTCCAAAGCTCCAGCATTACTGGAACCTCACCATCAGATTGTTTAGTGTCATATCCAGGACAGTCATAGAGGGTCTTACCCCTCTGCAGTGACACAGTCAGTGTATTCTACAGCCCCAGCTGACAGGGCAACCATCAGATTGTTTAGTGTCTTATCCAAGACACTCATTGGGGGCAACTTACCCTCTCTGCAGAGAGGCAGTTGGTGTATCCTATGGCCCCAGTCAACTGGGCTAGTAAATAAATGATATAAACTACTCAATATAAACAATTTACATACAGTTAAATTGTATTAAGTATTCTTATTCAACATAAATAATTCTATCTAATAATAATCATTTGTTTACACAGTGACATGGTTTCATATGTTCCCATCAAATACAAATAATTTTCAAACTAATGAATTTGACCCATAAATGTAGAACCAGAGAGTGGATCTGGGTGTAATAGCAATGAACTGGAGCTTTACTATCAGATGTATTGTACTGTCATAAACAGGACATTCTTTCTCAAGATTTGGCATGTGTCATAAAAATAACCAGGGAATAGTAGATTAAGCTAAGTGAAACTTAAACCCCCACCTATACATGTTTTTTTTTTATAAATGGATCAGCAGGAGAATTAGATTAAGAAATTCTTGGCACATCAGCTTCCCTTAAGATGAATTTGCCTCAACACATGTCCCATCCAAACAATGCTCTCTCACATTTTATGAAATGCAATGGCAGTATTATAAATGCAATTAATAACTGCTTTATTTTTTTTTAAATCCTGCTAAACTTAACTATACATAAAATGCAAATATTATACACTAAATTTCCAAACTAGATATCATGCTCATGCAGTTCAGAGGCACACTTAGTGTAACTGGTATTGTCATAGGAAATAAATTTGGGTTGGCATATAAACCAGTGTTGGTTATTTAATGCTAAATCCTCTTCATACATATATATTAAATATATATGATTTGATTTGATTTGGTTTTATGGCATATCAACCATTGTAGGTTATTTAATGCTAAATCTTCTTTATGGATATATATTAAATATATAAGACATGGCTTGGTTGTGTTTTATGGCATATCAACCATTGTAGGTTATTCAATGCAAAATCTTCTTTATACATATTTAATATATAAGTAAGATATGGCTTGGTTGTAATTTATGGCATATCAACCATTGTAAGTTATTTCATGCCAAATCTTCTTTATACATATATATTAAATATATAAGATTTGGTTTGGTTGGGTTTTATTGCATATCAACCATTGTAAGTTATTTAATGCCAATTCCTTTTTATGTGATTTGTAAACACAGTTTGTTGATAACATTTTAAAACAAGCCAGAACTTGTTCGTTTACATATAATTAAATTTTTATACATATGATTTGTAAGTCAATACTTTATAGATAATTTATTATTAATCCTTTGAACTCACCCAAATGGTTTCAAGCATTGCTATGTGACACTAACAATTCAATTTAGGCACACAGTTAAAGAGTTTCAAATACTGCTAATCAACACTAATAATTCTATTCAACATTACCCATTTCTTAAAACTCAGTTAAATTGTTCCAGGTATTGATATATATCACTAACAATTCAATTAAACAGGAGTCATTTGTTTACACACAATTAAATGGTCCAACAGTTCTATTTCTCACAATTTGATTTAATGTAAGTCATTTGTTTGCACACAATTTCAATGTCAAAGTGTTCTATTTGACCCATATCAGGTGCTACCACTTTGGATCACAGTAGACCTGGGAGCAATGGCCTCACCACCAGATGATTTAATGTCATATCCAGGATACTTGGAAGAGTCTTACCCCTCTGTAGAGATGCAATCAGTGTTTTACAGCCCCAGCTGACTGGGCTATAGGAAATGCAATCAGAGACTGAATGTAAAATAAATAGGGTAATAATTATATAGATAATTTTATTTGGTAAAATTGTAGATTAGTTAGAAATCTTTGAGTGAAAATATAAGTGAAATTGGAAAATTCATACACAGGTAATAATCAAGATCTCAGCTCCTGTCAAAATAACACAGGCTCCAGAAACCCTAATGTAAATAAACTGGATTCATGTCGTGTCATAAGTTTGAGGGAAATTAAATAAAAACATAATGAAAGTTAGGAACACATGTGAGGATCATTAGGAAATATCTTATTTTAGAATATATAAAAATTAGATAAGTTAAAAATTGAGTCAATTGAGTTACAACTAGTGTCAAAGCAAGGGCGTTGAAAGTTTAGAGGAGATGAAACATGGTGCAACGAAATTTACACAGAGAACTACAACAAAGTTGGCCAGGCTAAACTACAAAAAGACTAAACCAACTGCATGTGGGGCCTATTTCTCTGTATCAAAATAGGTGACATATCCTTTCACTCTGTTTCCCTCTTGTTGCGACTACTAATACATGAAAGAGAGAAATAAACTGGAGTATCAAGCAACCAACAAACTCGTTCATGTTGTGTTTTAAAGGTAACATTATGGCTAGGTTTTCCTTCATTGCTGTGTTGGTGAGGTAATATTACACACCTGTTTGGTGCTGTTTGACCATGTCATGCCAGTAAGACATGATTTGGGATCTGGGTTTCATAGAATACCAAATTCTGTGGCACAGCATAACTAAACAATCTGAGAAATTAGCCAGGACAAGAGGAAAGAAAGGCAAAAGTATAATGCAAACAATCTGGTGTTCTGGCAAGAGAGAGAATACAGAGGGGAATTGAGCACAAAAAGACAGAGAGAAAAATAAGAAGAATCCACTAGACAAAAAAGGAACAGAAAGAAAAGAGAAAGATAAACCAGCCAAATCGTCTGATAGGAAAGAAAGAAGGAACTGTAAGATGCAGAAAAGAGAACTCATGACCAAAAGTGTTGGAAGACAAGGAATCCGCTAATTGTAATTACATAAGTCACTTCTTCTACAGTTTCTTATCTTTCTCCCTCTCCATGGTACCTCTGTTTGTTCCACACTCATGGCTTGTGTGTGAAAAAAAAATTGTTAGAAAGACAGGGGAAGGATAAGAACTAAAACATGGAACAGAATATTTTACAGGAATTTTTTAGGGAGTTGACCACAGAAATAAAGAAAAACACAGCTACTGAGATCACACATTCATTAGAAGCAGATGTATACCAAAAGGGGATTAGGACAATAAGGAACAAAGGGGATGGAGGCCAATATGCAAACTGGAAAAAACAAACGGAGAACTTTTTCTCTTAACTAAAAAGATGAAATGGGAGAAATGCTTGGCTGGGTTATTAACAATGAGGGACTTCCTGGGTGTTCTTGCCCAGAGATTAATCAACAGCAATCTCCAATTAACCAGGGAAACCTTCAAGGCAAAATTAGATGAATACTATGAGGTAAGTGTAAACCTCTACACATATCTAGTAGAATTAGCTAAAGTTACACAAAAGAGGTACGAAGAAATAGACATGTACATAGAACAAGTAGTTAGGTTAGCAGAACAAGCCTATAATGACAGGGGTGACTAAGTAGTTAGAGTGTTATATAATTAAGGAATGATTTCTTTTATATTAAATCATTTTTCGTTGATTATATTTTATCATTCAGTTTGGTAAGGCTTTAAAATATTCGAGTCTCTTAGTCCAGGTACATAGTCATTTGGTGCAGTTATGCTTGCATGCAAAGGGTATGACAATCACCATTTGACATGATAAACCCCCAGACAGGAAATGGGGCTGGAGTGTGGATGACATCATGCCCAGAAGAGATGATCCTGAGAATTTGAGGATTTTGAAAAGATGTCAGTTGGGTATTCGACCATTGAAGTCAGTAGAGTTTTCTACCATTGAGGTTGCGGTTGAATTTTTCAGATCTCGACTGGCAGAGATGAATTGAGATCTTAATCATCACAAGTGGCACCACACGTTGAGGCGGGGTCAACATAGTATGGCTAGTATAGGCTTTTAAGAATTGTGTCTCTCCTTGTGTCACCATGGACCAAAGCCAGAAGTTAATAAACCCGTTTGTGTCTGAAATGACAAGAGTCGACCTGTGTATTTGTATTGTGTTACTGTTGTGATTGATATATTTATGGCTATACAACAAGAGCACAGGTCAGAGATTTCTTCATGGAAGAGATTTGGGACCCAGAAATTAAATTAGCTGTACTTAGGGAAAGACCAGTGAACTTGGGTGAGGTGAACCATCTCACACGTTAAGAGAGTTGATTGAGATTAAGGGTAAATTCAAATTCTGGATGAGGTGGTTTGCATTTCACTTCGTACTGATGCCCAAAATAAAGAGTTGAATATATAACTTATTCCTCCAGCAATGAGTAAATAGGACAGACTGAATTCTTTAGCCTTGGTTAGGCAGCCAGTCTAGAAGGAAAATTGAATTAAAACAAGCTTTACTCTGTTTAAAAATTAATCACTGCATTCCGTCATATTTAACTGCATTAACGAGCATGTTATGACAAGTGATTAATTTTTAACATTTTTTTTCTTTTTCATCATATGTGTGATAGCAGATTTTTGGTAGCTCACAGTTTTGGTAGCTCAAAAAGCTACCGAAACTGTTATCACTCCTGGTTAGCAGCTGATGAGGGCAGGGTATCGCACGTGTTTTCACACGTTGCATGATGAAAAAAAATGTTTAAAAATTAATCACGTGTCACATCCTGCTCGAGATGGAAGGGTTGGTTAAATATATACTAATGCAGTTAATATGACGGAATGCAGTGATAGTCTTTAAACGCAAATACTCACCAACAAGTTCAAGATTTTCTGTTGTCTAAATTCTAAAAATGATTTTTATATTTTTACTGTTTAAGTAAAAATTGTACAAAGTATAAAGTGAAATGCCAGCATTCTTGTCCAGGATTTGAACTTGGTTTGCCAAGAACATTTCCTAAAACAATAACCATTACATCACAAGTGTGATTCCATAATATGAGGAGGGGGAGGTATTTGTCACACAACAGTTATAAGTATAGGAAATGGGATCAGTATACTAAGTTCAAGTCCTGGACAAAGCTTTTTGCATTTCATTTCTTGCAAATACCCTCAGGAAGGCATGAATCCATCTCTTCTCCTCCTGCTAGAGGCAGACAGCAGGACTAACTGGGCTCTCTGGCTTTGTAGGCATTGCCTGCCAGTCTAGGAGATGAAAAAACAATTTAAAGCCAGGTGGAGTTGTCAGCATATTCAAATTATTTGGATACTTTCCAAACACATGCTTAACCTCATCTGGCACAATGTCAAAACAGAGGAGCAGTTATAAAAATAAACTCTATTGAAAAGGCAACTAAAAAGTTCTTGGACAGACCAAAAAGAGAATAATCTAGGACCATGAAATATCAAAATCATACTGATTTCAGATTCCCTTGACTGTCATTATCACTCTTGAAAGGTCCTCTGGACGGCATCCAGTGTCTGCACAGAGCTGACGGAAGTCTTTGCTGGTCAGCTAACAGTGGTGTTTCCATGTAAAGGAGTCAACAAGAATATTAATCATAAGTTTGTCCCTGCTTTTCGAGAAGTGTCTGGAACTTTGGGGAATGTTGAGTACTCCTTCATTGCCATTACTCCTATGGCAACTCTTTACTGGAATGATAGTACTTGTCAAGCTTATTCATCATTTTACAGTAGGTAAGATATGTAGATATTTAAAAAGCTTAGTTTTGTCAGGCACCTGGCCCCCCAAAAGACAGCATCTGATAAAGATCAAACTAACTTCACAAAAAAGGCTTACAAATTGTTTTCATTGTAACCTAAACAGTTCTGATAGAAACTATCAGGTCAAGTACTCATTAAAAAGTGGTTATTTTAAA
This sequence comes from Sepioteuthis lessoniana, assembly GCA_963585895.1. Lineage (NCBI taxonomy): Eukaryota > Metazoa > Mollusca > Cephalopoda > Myopsida > Loliginidae > Sepioteuthis > Sepioteuthis lessoniana. Next base: position 42,252 of record CAUZXS010003030.1, on the reverse strand, counting down.
TTTTAAAGTTAATGCTGCCCAAAACAGGCAGCAGATAAACTAGAGAGAAAATATTTTTTTAATCAAATTTGGGTTGGGTCAAGATTTTGTTGAGATTTCTAGGGTCATAGGCTACATGAGGTTACATGGTCAAGTCATAAAACAACTACAACAACCAAAGGCTTCTGACCTGCCCATAAGATTAAATTTTAGGGAAAACAAACTAACAAAAGGCATTGACTATGTGTGAGTAATAATTTTGTGAGGCTGAATTTTAAGGGAATGATTAGGCTGGTCGGTGCTTTATGGAATATCAACTCTTGTGTTATATATATATATATATATATATATATATATATATATATAGATAGATAGATAGATAGATAGATAGATAGATAGATATGACTTGGTATTAAATGTGTGTGTGTACATGATTCATAAGTGAATAGTCCATCAATAACTTTATTTTTAAACAAGTTGTTAGAGCTCATTTGTTTGCACACAGTAAAATATTTTCAAGTATTGAAATTTAACATTGGAATAACTGATAAACAAAATTAACAATTTGCACACAGCTTTATGCTTTCAAAAAAGTAATGATGATAATAATCCTTAGTAAATGATTAAGCAATTCTATTTGACTCAAAGTTAACATAACCCTAACAGGTACTACCACTCTGAGTTGGAGTGGACCTGGGATTAATGGCAATAAACAGGTAATGCACATTCCCCAAAGCTCCAGGACTGGAGCCTCACCATCACATGCAGCTTAGTGTTGGTATCATCTATCACATTGACTACAGGTGCCCGTGGTGTAATGGTTATCGTCGTAGGAAATGGACACGGTGACGCGAGTTCAAATCTTGGATCAGGCTAATTGCATAGCACTAATACTCTTGGAAAAGGTATGAATCCAATTATTCTCCCTTCAGCTATCGGTAAATAGTTGGACAGACTGGGTTCTTCAGCCTTAGTGAGGCAACTAGTTGAGGAGAAGGAAAACTCTGAATTCAAACCTGTTAAACTCCACTTAAAAATTGACCTTGTGTCATATCCTGCCCGAGTTGAAGGGTTGGTAAATATGGACTACAGGTATGTTCATTGATTATATATATATATATCATCAATGAACATATATAATCATTAATGAACATACCTGTAGTCCATATTTACCAACCCCTCAACTGGGGCAGGATATGACACAAGATCAATTTTATATATATATATTAGAAAAATCTTCAATATAAAAAAAACAGACAAATAATTAGATGATCTTTTATTTTACTTTTTTAGAATTTTTTTAATAATAGTTTTAATTCCCACAAATCTAAGTCAGTGAACAGATACTACACACAAACTGAATCAACAGACAGACAAAGAAACAAGACAAAGAAATAAGCAAAAAGTCACACTGATCATGATATCATAAGATTAGAGTATTATTAGGACGCACAGGTACCTATTTCATTATATTGAGAGAATTAATATTGTATATACTCTATACACAGACACACAGGTACAGATACAGACACACTGATACATACAATCACATACAAGGTAATTTTCATCTGAATATTTAGAAATGACTTTTTCTGTTGATTGCATTGCTTTTTTCCAGGGGCAATTTTTGTTTCTTTCTTAACTCATGCCAATCAGAAAATCTAAGTACAAAAATAATCTCGACATGAATTCATACAATAAGCTTTTTGTGAATGGAAGGTATAAAAAGTCTAAAGAAACTAATACAATAAACATTTCAGTCTGGCAGCATTCTTTACAATAATAAGTCAGTAATTTACAATCTCATCAAGGTTATCCGACAATAAATTATCTGAGAAATAATTCCCTTTTTTTTCTCTTTCCATAACATTAATAACACAAATATAGACTAATAGACTGAATTTCATAACACAGTTGTTGTTCAGCTATCAGATTGAACTCTTTTTTTCATAGCCTCACAGATAATATGAACCTTGGCAATGCCCATCACTTCTGAACAAAGTCAGTATACTGAATGACAACAGGTTTGGTTAATTGGTTGGTGTTTTACAACACATCAACCCCTGTGGATTATTTAGGTTGGTTGGGTTTTATGGCATATCAACCTTTGTAGGTTATTTAATACCAAATCCATTTTTATGTAAATCAGTTCTATTTCAAACAATTCAGCTTAGCATAAGCACATAGTTTAAATGAAAGTACAGTTTAATTGTGAAAAACATTTCTATTTCAAGCTATTCAGTTTAGTCAAGTAGTTCTAATTCAGCTAATTCAGTTTAGTATAAGTACAGATTTTGTTTACACACAGTTAAATGTCAAAACAGTTCTATATTAAACAAATCAGTTTAGTGTAAGTACAATTTCAATGTCAAAAACCAGTTTAATTTCAAATAATTCCGTTTAGCATAAGCATGCAGTTTAAATGTAAGTACAGTTTGGTTATCAAAAACATTTCTATTTCAAGCTATTCAGTTTCATCAAACAATCCAATTTAGCATAAGTATGCTGTTAGTTCTATTTAACCCATATCAGGTGCTACCACACTAGGCCAGAGTGGACCTGGGAGCAATGGCAATGAAAGGGTGCTCCGCATTCACCAAAGCCCCTGTATCACCGGAACCTCACCATCTAATTGTTTAGTTTGGTTTGGTTTCTTTGTTTAATGGCATATCAACATTTGTTGGTCATTTAATGCCAAAGCTATTCTCCTATAAGAACAGTATGATTTTTTAGTGTCATTATCAGGACACTCATTGGGTAGGGTCTTACCCCTCTGCAGAATTACAGTCGGTGTATTCTACAGCCCCAGCCAACTGGGCAAAGGATTATTTAATGCTTGACCCTGTTTATATATGATAAGTAAATAGTTTGTAGGTAAATATTTTTTTAAAAGTTGTTAGAGTTCATTTGTTTGCACATAGTTAAATGGTTTAAAGTATGGCTATTTAACTTTAGTAATTCTAATTATCAAGTATTCCAATCTAATACAATTAATTTGCACACAGATGTATGGTTTCAAATAACCAATAATAAAGACTAATTCTTAGTAATGAGTAAACAGTTCTATTTGACCCATAAATGGAACTCAAGCAGGAACTACAAATCCAGGTCAGAGTAGACCTGGGAATAATGACAATAAAGGAGTTCTCAGATCTCCAAAACTGGAGCCTCACCATTAGATACAGTTTAGTATCATACTCAGAGCACACAACAGATTTGAGATTCAACTATAAATGTCTGACTTAAAATACTTTCTTGCAATTAGTCAACAAAACCCTCAATACTTTTAAAATGTATTGGCATTATAAAGTTCAAATTATTTGAGTTGATCAATTGATTTTAATGGCATATCAACCTGTTGAGGTTATCTATACCTCAATATGAAGGAATTTCATTCATTGTACATTCATTTTTGTGTAGTCATTTCTTAAGAGGATTTTTTTTTTTGCATTTTGTTTTGTTGGCACACAGTTCTATTGAATACAAATAATTTTTAAGCAAATATATTTGACCCATAGATGGAACCCAAAGATGTACTACCACTTTAAGTCAGAGTGGACCTAGCAGTAATGGCAATAAAGAAGTACTCCACACTCTTAGTTCCTGAACTGGAGCCTTACCACTAGATGCAGTTTAAAATCACCCTCATACTCATACACAAATACTTTTACCACATGGGTCAATAAGTAAATAGGGTTATGAAATTAATTTGCAGCACACCAGTTCTCCATGAAAGAAGGAATGACTCCACACTCCTAAGAGTGCCAGAGCTTTCACCCAAATTTTTATAAAATGGATTAAGATAGAGAAATGAGGCTTTAAAGCAACCCTGACAAATCTTGGAATTTACCACTTTAATCAGTGCCCATTTAATCTATAATTTGAAATTCTACAAGAAATGACAAGAATATCAAAATGTGAAATTTACTATAAAAAGCACCAAGTTAAAGTGTTTCAAAACCTGACCCCTGGATGCAGTTTAGTGTCATACCTAGGCTATCTAAGTGCTTTACTGGGTTATGTAGTAACCCCAGACTTCACTGAGCATAAACGGGAGATTACTGAAGTAGCATGCTTCATTGGACTTCTTTTTTTCATTGTGACATCTCAGAACATTCAGGTTACATGGCAATCTGTGCTTTCTTGATATTCTTGACACAAGTTCAACACTACTAGCTTCTTCTCCAGAAGAAGTGATAGACAAATTCTTTCATGAACAGCATGCAACCTTGACCTCTTAAATTTATTTTGTTTATATTTTTTCAGTTTCAGAATAACAAGCTTTATGGAAGTGGATTTATAAATACAGATGTCTTTAAGTTGGGTGTTCATAACTCAAACTTCCTGCATGACTAATTAAACAGCCAAAAAAGAAAAGATCATTGAAAAGATATTGGAACAAAAAGGAAGTTAATCAAAAAATATATGTATAATAATTAGAGATAAACTGGAATTTGTATCTGGCCAGCATTCACCTAAAACAACGCTTCTTGAAGTGGTCCATATAAAAACCTGAGGGAAGGGGAATAAAATGTTTGCGAGGTGAATTAAAAAAAGCATAAAGGTCCACATTGGGTGAATTTATAGAAAAAAATAAATAAATAAACCATTGAATCATGTAGACTTAGTAACCAGCTATCATATACGTACCAGAATCCCAGATTGGGCATGATAGAAAATATGAACAAAAATGACATGATTTTTTACAATGTTTAGATAATACTTGAGGTCCCAGTTTATTTTAATATCTCCACTATCATAAAAAATGTCTTTAAATGGCTTTTAACTGTAAAAATATCACTTAAATACTATTCCCAGACCATTTAAACTTGCTTTCAGAAATATTATGAGTTCTTTAGGAAACAATCCTATTTGCACAAATTTGCCCTTCACCTGGAATCCTAAACATTTATTCTAATTGTTAAATCCATTTTAGATAATTCAAAAATTGCTTATCTTTTGTCATTCATTTGAATTTTTTTTTTTATATGAACAAAATGAAAAAAAAATAAAAAGGAAAAGACACTTAAATTGAATTATGAAAGGAAGAGCAAGTGTAAAAAATTTAGTAACTCAAGTTTAGTTTTCTAGGCTATGCAAATAGTTTGCTCTTTGACAACTTTCTTGTTTCTATTTTCCTGTTTTACTTAAAATCCCAAATAATTCCCAACAGCAGATTTATATTAGGTGGTCTTCCTAAAAGAAGAGATTTTGAATCTGCTTCAACCATATTTTCATGCTCACTTAAAATCAAGTTGTGTATCAAGCTGTTCTTCATTGGACAAGTCACTCAAGTCAAATTGAGGAAAAAAAAAAATGTTCTCATGGAGAAAAAAAAAAAATTTAATTAAAAAAAAATAAAAATGAAAAATAAACCTCAGTGAATTTATTTCAAATAAACAGAAATAGGGAATTAAAAAAAATACTAGCAATAACTTAAAACAGAGATGATAAATAAGAAAAAAAATTTGCCAGCTGGTAAGCCATATTATTTACATTTGGTGAGGAAGGAAGGGACAGTGTGCTTACCTTGTCATGTTCACTTCCTTAATTGAAGATACATAACCTCCCCCACCCCACCAAATCAGAATTTGGTACAAGGTTGTTTTATATTAAGCAGCCACACATATATCAATAATGATGCATAGGTAATCCAAAAACGGCTTAATCCATCAGCATTCCCCCTTTAGGGTACCTCAACCCCCAAGTAATAAACTCAGCCCTGAAAAGCAGGTACAACCTAAGAGGAAGACTGGAACCAAGCCATCATTATCCACTCATCTGCCCAGTAAGGAGCCAGACAAATAAGCAAATTATTCATTTTTACTAACAGTTTTAGGAGGTGTCCCCATGATGTAATGGTTAAAGCGCTGGACTGTGAAATCGTGATATGTGAGTTCAAACTCCAGTTGCACTATTACATTCATTTTCGGACTAATGCCCCTTGGGAAAAGTATGAACCCCTTTAGCCTCCCTGAAATGGGTTAACCAGCTCATTGGCCAAGTAGGTAGAGTGTTTGCCAATGGTCTGTTTACCAAAGACTTTAAAAGTGGTACTTGATACCTCCTTGCTTAACACTCAGCAATATAAGGTATGTATCAAAGGTAAAATAGAGCAATCCTGGGAAAGGAGTAGTGCCCTCCCCTACACCTCGGTGTAGTAGCTATTGAAAAGGGAGCCTTATGGCCGCCAACTTTACTTACTGTCTTTCTGAAAGGATTAATTTGGCATTAAATAACCTGAAAATGTTGATATGCCATTAAATAACAAACGTAACATAACATTTATAGTCAATGTTTTTGCACCAGAAGTGCCTAATCACCACTGACTTGAATATTTAAAGAAGTGAAGTGTACCTCTCATTTTATCAAATTAATCGATTTGGAAAAAAAAACTAATTTGGTATTTTAAAATTCAATCGATGAGAAATATTTTTTCTTGTAAAGCCGACATTTTTATTTCAATCTTTAAAAACTTTCTCATCATGGATAAAGAATATTTGAGGGTTTTTTGTTGTTATTTTTTTCTTTTATCATTATTAATCAAACAGGTGCTGTATTGTAATACACTGGCACATATATATATATATATATATATATATATGATCCCACGTTACTCATTCTGTTACTCCTAAGTTTCATGTGTCACCACAATCGTTAAATGGAAAATTGAATTCAAGTGGCTTAGATTCCCTAAGAAAAAATGAACACATGAAATAGGGGTGTCCATGTGCAAGAAAAAAAAAAAAAAAGCCAACTAAAATTAAAATAATAGTTACAAATTCATTAGTGATTGACAAATCTTCATTCACAACATTTTTAAAAGTTGCTTCAGCTAATTAAGATGCAGGTAAATTCCTTTCAAATGATTTTATTAATATAACATCACAACATTATATATTTTAAAAGACAGAAACTGGAGTCAACTGCATGTGTTCTGTATATATTTACATGAATTTAAATGAGACACACAGATTGAAAGATTGACTATCAGGCTTGTGAATAGAATGAACATTCGTCTGTGGGGCCAAGAATAAGACATACACCATGCACAGAAACAAAATTGAATTATTTTCAGGCTATAAAATAAAAACAGGTTGAACTATAAAAAAAAATAAATAAATAAAAGAATAAAAAAATAAATTATTGGTATTTCAATTCGTGTTCTCACATTTTTCTTTTTCCTTGGGGAAATGAAACTTTATATATAAACCACAATGTGATATTATATATATATATATGTGTGTGTGTGACACGCATAAGTATTGGATACATGTAATTTCCTGTTATAACTCTAGTTTATGTTCGCCATTTTGCTGGACATTTGGTAAGTAATATCTTATAAAGTTGTTTGGAAGGAAAATTAAAAACTCATGGTTGAATCCTTTTATATTTTTTTAATCAAAGTTCAAAATTACCCTATGCAAAAGTATTGGATACATGACACTTTTTATGAATTTCCAATTGAAAATTTGTATTTTAAAAGACTTGAAATATTCATGCAGAAGGTGTGTGTGTGTGTGTGTATATATAAGTAAAGTTGGTGACTTTAGTCAAGGGTGACCCAAAGGCTCCCTTTTCAATAGCTACTAGATAAAGGTGTAGGGAAGAGCGCTACTCCATTCCCTGGATTGCTCAACTTTACCCTTGATCCTTACCTTATAATGCTGAGTGTTAAGCAAGGCGGTATCAAGTACCATTTTTTGAGTCTTTGGTATGACTCAACCTGGGACTGAACCCTGGTCTCCCGGACCATTGGCGAACACTCTATTCATTAGTCAAATGGGCCAGTAATCAAAATCTAGAAAGTGCTCAATACTCTATTGGTAGATAATATACAACTAATATTAAATCTTAAATATCAAAGATTTTCCTACAATGTAAGTCTCACAAATATCACTCCTGAGATAGGCAACAAAACGAATGGAATGACATATCAGTTGTCTGCGTAATGAGAAATTTTGTTGCCATGCCATTGAAGTACAATTGACTCCAATTGCTATAACAGAATTTTCGATTACTCAGTTGGACCAACAGGTGACTAATATGTTAAAAAAAAAAATAATAAAAATAATAAAGAACAAATATCAAAGAAAATGGACAAATCAGTTCATGACTTTTTCTTTGTGGGATAAAGTAACTTTTTTTTATCATTAGGCACTGACCCATTAGTTTGGTTTGGTTTAGTTTTATGGCATATCAACTATTGTTGGTTATTTAATGCCAAATTGTGTTTTTAAATATATATTAAATATGATTTGTAAACACATTTTGCAGATACACACAGTAAAAGTGATCAAACAGTTCTATTTCTAACAATTCTGTTTAGTATGAGTTATTTGTCTGCTTTCAGTTTAAATGTCAAACAGTTCTATTTGACCCATAGATAGGACCTTTCAGGTGCTACCACTTCAGATCAAAGTGGACCTGGGAGCAATGGCAATGAAAGAGTACTCCACATTTCCCAAAGATCCAGCATTACTGGAGCCTCACCATCAGATTGTTTAGTGTCATATCCAGGACACGTGTGGCATGAGTGGAGAGGTCTTACCCCTCTGCAGAGATGCAGTCAGTGTATTCTACAGCCCCAGCCAATTAGGCTACTCTGACCTATTGATGTACCTATGTAGATATAATATATACAGTCATACAATAAATAAGGAGAAATAATAACAATGAAAGTAGTAAAAAGTCGAGGGTGACCAGAAGGCTCCTTTTTCAATAGCTACTACACCGATGTGTAGAGGAAGGTGCTACTCCTTTCCCTGGATTGCTCCACTTTACCCTTGATATGAACCTTATATTGCTGAGAGTTAAGCAAGGAGTTATCAAGTACTACCTTTAAAGTTTTTGGCATGATGCAACATGGGATTGAACCCAAGTCTCCTGGATCATGATATTTGCCGATACATGATTTGCCACTATGAGTTGAAAAGACAGGCAATGGTGTGAGAACATACTGCTTCTCCAATATGAAAAAAGTTCCCTGTACAGCAAAAAAGGTTATGTCAACAGTCTTTTGGAACATGAAAGGACCAATCACTACTGATTTCCTTGACAACTATAAACAGTGCTTCCTATTGCGAACTCCTAAGGCAAAATTCACTTTATTGAATGACCCTATATATATATATATATATATATATATATATATATATATATATATATTTATATTCACTTACCCATCTTTGGCTGCCCCATTACAATCAGTTTCATAGAATTTTTTCCCAACTCCCTCAAAAAGATTACATGAAACTAATAGTAATGCTCTCTACCGATCCAAGTTATGACTACAGGACCATTGCCAGAACCCTCAAGATGCAAATCTGGATTGGCACGATTAACAGGGACGTGCCCAGGGTGATGAAAACAAAGTTTCCGGTTACGGTCTTTGGTGTGGTTTCAAGTGAGGGCCACATCATGCCACCTCACATCTTCGAAGTCAGCTTGAAAGTCAACACCAAAGTGTACCTGGATGTGCTGAACAATGTGGTGATCCCCTGGTGCAATCAGGTGGCAGACCCTGGGTATGGCAGCAGGACTTGATGCCAGCCCACAAGTCCAAAGAGACCCAGGCTTGGCTTCAGAAGGAGTGCTATGACTTTGTACCCTTCTCTCACTGGCCCCCCCTCCTCCCCCAACCTGAACCCGCTGGACTACTTTGGTCATACGTCAAGAACATCACCAACATGACCTCCCACAACACCAAAGCCAGCCTGATCGCCGCCATCCACCGAGTATTCGCCGAGCTCCTGCCGCCGCTTGTGGAAAAGGCATGTTCCCAGTTCCAGATCCGTATCGAGGCGGTGATTGAGGCTGAAGGCGGCTACATTGAATAGATGCCAGCTCTACTACATAATCAAGTTACCTGAATTGATTTTTTAAATAAAAATTTTAAAATAAAGCTGTAGTGTTGTTTTCTTTAGGACGACAATTTTATCGTTCCACCATATATATATATATATATATATATATATATATATATATATATATATATATATATACACACACACACACACAACTCCAGACTAACTTTTTCCACTACTGTCCTGAAATTTAAATTATTTTGTTGTTTTTTTAATTCGTTATCATCTATAATTGTTAGTAGCATAGTAAAAACATGATTAAAACTTAGTAAATCTATTATATTGAAACCTTGAATCTTGAAATTGTGGGGAGAAAAAAAAAATTATTTAAAATCTATTTGTCTCTAATATCTTCTGAGGTTTTCTTTAATACCTTCAGCTGAATTCAGGACTACTGATTGTCATATTTGTTTGGAGGTTGGGTTTTTCTTTGGGTTTTTTTTTTTTCAAGTTTTAATACAAGAAAAATGGTTTGAAATAGATAAATCTCTCCTCTTTTGTGAAAGGATTGAAATTGGATTTTTATTGTTATAGAAATTTTGTCAAAAAAAGTCAAGTCCACAATATTTTAAACTCTAGCTCGCTAGTGTGATTGTTTAATTATCAAATTCAGTTTTTCACATCTTTCTGCTAAAAAAATTGAAGTGGCGCCAAGTTTTAAAGAGTCCAATAGAAACAGTTTCAAAAAGACTTAAAAATTGAAATTTTGTTCTAGAGTACTTTTAAATAAACCAAAAAATGGAAAAAAAATAGGTTGCAGATCATATTGTAACAAATAAAACAAATTGAACTATTTTAATTTTTCCAGGAATTTACATAATTTAACATTTAAACCTAAAACTTTCATACAAATCCCTAAAGAAATCTAAACCACTTTTTTTATTCAATACAATATGCATTTATAGGGACTCATGGTAGAGTCACTGTCCAAAAAGGTTTTACTTTTAGCAGTAAAAATTTTTTTTTTTTTTTTTTTTTTTTTTAAATAGATATAAAATACCAGAACAAACTGTAAAAAATTTTAATCAGTGATAATCAGGGCTGAGGAGTCAGTAGACTCAACCTTTGACTCCGACTCCTGGAATTTTAAGTCCTGTTGTAACTTCAGCCCAAGAAATATTTTTTCACTATAGTACCTATCAACTATTTATCATCATCATTATGCTGATAGCATGGAGTTCCTTTACTCTCTTACCATCCGTCCCTATCGCCTGTCATTCTTGGCAAGTCTTCTAGACTGTATCCAGTGTCCACACAGAGCTGATATATGCAAATCTTTGCTGATCAGCCAACATCCATGTGTAGATGTTAGAAAATGTCACATTTGTCCTTATTTCTCCAGCAGTGCCCAGTATGTCTTATTTGTCTTACTTGGGTGGTTTGTAAGATAGGAGGTCAGTGGCCAGCCAATATAGTTGCTCTTTTGTGGGGTGTTATGCCAAGGATTTATTCAAAACAGCACAACATAGCATTCTTTTGTAATTCCCATCTAGCTTTTTCTTCATGCATTTTGTTAGAGTCCAGGTGGTGCATTCATACTGTAGTACTGACACAACCACAGCTTGGAAGAAACCAAATCTTATCTAATCAGAGAAAACATATTTCCATATGATTTATTGACCTGTCAATAGCAGTCCACACCTTTGCTAGTCAGATATTGATATTACTTTCAGTAGATGAGATATTGTTGCTGAGGTATGTGAACTGGTCTACTAATTTCAGAGGCTTACTGCCTAAAATGGAGATGACTTCTAGCTCATTTAAAACAAATAACAGCCAGGATCAAACAGTTCAGTCAGGAAACTACTGCTACTCATCTATAAGATTAACATCTATTGATGAGAGAGAGAGAAAGAGAGAGAGAAGAAAAAAATAACGTTCACTGAATGATTACTTTGACTAATTTAAACTATTTATAGTATTTTGACTTTATAGGGAATGAATACATTTTTTCAGGCTCTGAATTGAACGTGTGTGTGTGTCATGATTTAATAAACAAAATCTAAAGAATTCAATTGAAAAAAATGTTAAACTTGGAAAATCAATTTAGAGAAAACAAAAACAAATAAGTATAACTTCGTTGTTAATTTTCTCTATTTTTTAAAACCTTTTTCAAATATTTTTTCGTACATAAACAAACCTTTAGTACACCCCCTCTCCCCCCAAAAACGGTGAAATATCATGACAAACTGAGGCCCCTGGAAGGGAACAGAGAGACATAAAAGAATCTGTGGACACTAATAAGAAAACTACAGAAGAGAGAAAAGGGAATGATAAACAAAAAATTTAGATAAGTTATTTTTTTTTAAACTTATTCTTCGTTTAATTACATCATTTTGGTTGAAAACAATTTTCTCAAAATTTCCAATTCTTTTTTTTGAGGATATTCAAATTAACTGCTCATTGACCTAGTGGGTAGAGTCTTCGCCAATGGTCTAGGAGGCCGGGGTTCAATCGGGCTTCAACCCCAGATCGTGTCATACCAAAGACTTAAAAAAATGGTACTTGATACCTTCTTGCTTAACACTCAGCATTATAAGGTATGTCTCAAGGGTAAAGTGGAGCAATCCAGGGGAAAGAGTAGTGCCCTCTCCTACACCTCGGTGTAGTAGCTATTGAAAAGGGAGCCTTCAGGTCGCCTTCAACTACAGTCGCCAACTTATTCAAATTAAAAAAATAAAAAAAAATGAAATAAAAATAACCCAATATGATGTGAAAAAATTAGAAAATTTTTCATCTTTTAATAGTCTATTATACTAAATTTTTTTTTATTAGTGTGTTGTCTCCAACAAACATTCTAGTGACCCCAGGATACTATTATTCTTGAGCCCGTGTGTGTGTGCTATTGCACCACGCAAGCAACCTCAGTATTTATCATATTACAATAGCACCTACTCTGCTTAAAAAATGACCTTGTGCCATATCCAGCTGTGGCAGAAGTGTTGGGTAAATACATATGGTAGCATGCCCAGTTCATGTGACAGCAAAATGATCAAATGGAAAAAGGAGTTCAAGTGGCTTGACTTCCAGATTCCATAAGAAAAAAAATGTGATCACATGAAATATGTCCACTTGACAGAGAAAAAAAAAAATGATATTCATTCTTTTTACCAAATAACATATTTATCATATTCATATTTATTTACTTTTAAACAAAGAGTAAATAGTATATTTTCAATTATTTTATTTAATCATTTTAGGATGAAGATTAGTTAATTTGTATTTTATTTTCATTTTAATAACAACTACAATGAATTGAAATTTTTAAAAAAAGCAACCAAAATTAAAATGAAGAAAAATAAGTAAAACATAAGAAAGACTGACAAATCTTCATCCCAAAAGAAATAAAAAGTCAATTCATTTAATTAAGATGGAAGTAAATTCCTCTCAACTTATTTATTAACAAATTTCTGGTTTTATTGATTTGGCCTTGAATGTATTCTAGTTCCTTTTGGTGGGTTTTAGTTAGTTCTCTCCAGGCTTTAAGTTTCTCCACATAGAAGTTTGAGTTTCTTTTATTAAGTATGGATGCTTTTTTTCACGTTATCACTTTTTCCTAACTGCTATTGACTCCAAGAGAATTCTACACTTGGCTCTTGGTTTGGTTGGTATGCAATCAGATGTTGATTTTACATGGCAGTAATTAAGTTGTCATATTCGTGATTTGGGAAATGTCTTTCAGATGTCTCCCAAAAAGTATAAAACTTTACAGTTTCTGCATATTCACTGTTTATATCACAATTGGCAAATGGGAACAAGTTATATCATGAAGCTTTACCAGTATTTCTTCCAAGCAGCAGTTGTGTCGATACTGCTATATGGATGCACTACATGGACGCTAATCAAACGAATGAAGAAAAGGCTTGACGGCAACTACACAAGAATGCAGCAAGCAATATTGAACAAGTCATGGAGGCAGCACCTCACAAAGCAGCAGCTGTACGGTATCCTACCACCCTTCACGAAAACTATCAAGTTAGATGAATCAGACATACAGGACACTGTTGGAGAAGTAGGAATGAGCTCATAAGTGATGTACTCCTGTGGACTCCTTCACATGGATGAGCAAAGGCAGGACAACCCGCTAGAATATACATACAGCAGCTCTGTGACGATACGGCATGTAACCCTGAAGACCTGCCAGAGGCAATGGACGATAGGTTGGGGTGGTGAGAGAGGGTCAGGGATATCCATGCTGATGGCACAACATGATGATGATGATGATATATATATATATATATATATATATATATATATATTATCCAATGCCAAGTCAGCCGAAGGTGGAACTTATTTCTGCATAGACTCATGAGAATCTTTGCCGAGATGATTCTGTGATCAGATGATACTCCTTAAAAAAGAGGAGTATGCCTCACAGTTCAAAGTGTTGTCTAGAGTTATTTTGGTGGATGTAAGTTCATAGCCTTCCCTTCCTTTTCTGGAATTTCATGGTTAGGCATACAAGCCTGTTCTCAAGGCAAAAAAAAAAAAAAAAAAAAAAAAAGACTACAAGGTATTCACCTTTTCTGTTTAACAATTTGTACAAACAAAATTTATTATTTCCATCTTTGTTTGTTTGAGCATTCCTGACTGCACCAATGATTACAATGTGTTTGGGAATGTGTCTGACAAGAGAAAATAGCTCATTACAGAAGGTCATGATGTCTGTTTCATCACTGGCATTGTTGGGACTGTAGAAAGAGATGATTATTGTGCAGGAGTTGCCATTAAATGAAGCACACATTGTTCTCCTTAGAACATTCTCTTTGCTATTTTGTGATTTTAAGGCACAAGAGCTGAGAAGCATTCCAACATCTCCAATGGCAGCATTGACGGAATTTTTCCACGTAGATGCCAAGTTGCAATTAAAGCAATCAACCAAATCTAAGATGAAAAATATATGTATATCATCATTAGTTTTTATTCATAAATTATTCCTACCTTTGATAGTTTCAATATGATTTCAAATCAATATACTTTCTTGACTAAATTTTTGATTTCAATGCACAAAGAGATTATATAAGTATTTTGTAATCTGCTTGAAGAATTGCACAAATTTCCTTTTATTGTACTGTATTAATTTAGAGAGCTATTGCAATGCAAAATGATGATTATTTGAGTCTAATTTCAAAGTAAAAACTTCGTTAGAGACTCTTTTAAATGAACATGATGTTGGATGTCCAAATTTTTTGGGGACATTGTAAATATGGTGACACGTGGGGTGTTTAAATGCCATGCAGAATAGACATGATTTCAACTGTCCTATTTTACTTTATCTTTGTTTTATTTTTATTTAAACTTAAATATGTATTTAAAAATGTGCATGTTAATTAATGATCTATTCAGTATTTAATTCTAACCTACTGTTAAGCTGAGGGTGTGACTTAGCTATTAATAAAGCCTCCTTAATTCTGAGATTACCAACATTACGTACTATTACTTTTATTTTAATGGAAAAATTGTAATTACTATTGCATTTAATAAACTTTTTATGAAATAAGGATGCATGTGTGTTGAGGTGTTCATTAATTCTGATGCAGAGGGGTCTGATTGTATTTCCTATATGAAAATTATGGTATTTTAAGCAAATTAAACTATAAATAGTGTCAGTTTTTTGGTATATATTTGGATCTCTTCTTGGACAGTTGGCTAGAGTGCATGTGAAAGTATTATTTTTCTTCATTAGGTATTGGCATAGTGAGTATATATTAGTTTTAACTTCATAATTT
The DNA here is from genome assembly GCA_963585895.1 of Sepioteuthis lessoniana. NCBI lineage: Eukaryota > Metazoa > Mollusca > Cephalopoda > Myopsida > Loliginidae > Sepioteuthis > Sepioteuthis lessoniana. The sequence goes on along the minus strand of CAUZXS010003030.1, from coordinate 26,678 downwards.
TTGTAAAAGTTTTTAAAATTTATAGCAAAGATGTTATCCTTTTGAAAAAAAAACTTTCAAACACAAGTGATGTCAATGAATTTTTTAATGAAATACTATCAACAATAATAGAATACTAAGAAGTTTTTTAAATCTATTTTTAGGGTGAAACATTTTGAATATGGTTGAATGAAAAACTAGAACGTGGCATATTATCATATATAAAAATACATTGAATATTGTTTTTTCATTTTTACCTTCCATCTTTGATATATATAAGTGAAATAAGAATTTGTGATTTGTTTTTATTAGCCAAATTTAATTTAATATGGTGACATATAGTCTGAAAAGCACTATGCTTAAAAAAATAAACTGGTTTAAAACTAAAAATGTTCACAACGGGCTAATTCTGTAACTACAAGTTTCATATTTTTTAATCCACAATTCTCGGACTGCCAAATTTTATCAATTACAAGAGGTGAAAATAAATTTACAAAATAAGTACATAGTAGGCTATTTCAGTGGGGTTTTCCGTATAAGCTGTATAAAACTGAAAACAAAATAATATTGCAACTAAGTTTTATGATCTTCAGGGAAGTACTAAATTCTGAACAATGTTACAAGTGCAATGTGAGAGTGGTACATAGAAAACATGGAATATGAAATGAAATTAGATTTACATTACAAAAGATTCCAAAAGAAGTTTACAGAAAAATAGACTCAATAACTCTTTAGTGTTTGAAAGCTGACATGGCTGGCAGAATCCATTGGTTCATATACCTTGTGCTCATGTTTGGCAAGAATGGATTTCAACACAGGTTTTCTTTGCTTAGCAAAGGGATTGTCGGAAATTCCAACAAGGGATAATTTGAAATCAACCAGAGACAGAGTGCATCCAGGTCATGAGGTGCAAATAGATAGGTAATAAGAAAAGGAAGAAAAAAAAAAAAAGAATTAAAAACAAGTCAGCAGCCAGAACCTAAACAGAAAATACATATTCACTCTCTCTCATGAAAGAGAGTAGTATATATCTATATCCACACACACACACACACAATCTCCTCCCTCTCTCCTTCATGAGTATTTCTTTTGCTTATGAATAAAAAGTGGAAGAGTTGGTGGCAAGGTCTATTAACAAATTAGAAAGAAAGTAAAAAGGAAACTACACTTAACTCATTAACAAGGACAAAAACAAAAATAGTGTCAAAGGTTTGAAGTGGTTTATTGAAAGAGACAATTTGGTTAATATTCAAAAACAAAGTCAGATTTTCTTGGGCCGTGAGAAGGACAAATAAAATCAACAAGTCAATTGCTGACAAGATATTGAACGACAACTTTCCCACTGAGAAATAAAAAATAGAAAACAAAATATATTATAAAAGAAGATAGAAAATAAAGTCATTTGAATGTCCCCCAACCCCTGTTTAGAAGAACATATCTGCTTTGACTGAGCTTAGTTTTAATTCACAAGATTATAAATGCATTAGAAATTATAGATACACCAAATAGAGTCCAATGAATAAAATCTCTTTAGAAACATTTAAGTCAAGTTTGTTTTTCTTTAGTAGCATATCAACTCCTTAAGGATTATTTAATACCAAATTTGATTCTTTTTTTAAAATGTTTGCAAACAATCATAACTATATTTTCAACATTCCACTGGAATCTTTAAAAAAAAAAATTTTTTTAAATCCTTTTTTCTTTAATTTGACTATAATTTGTTTGCAGTCATAGGGTATCAAGTATTCCTATCCAATTCTAATAATTTACACATAATTATATGGTTTAATCTATTCCTGTTTAATAACTATCATTTGGTTGCATATTTTTATGGTTTCAAGTATTCCAATCTAATACCAATAATTAGCAAGCAAACATGATTTCTTTAGTAAACAATTATAGCTTCAAAGTAACTATTTATACAAATAATTTGCACAATTAAATGATATCAAGTATTATCTAATATAAATAATTTTCAAATAGTTTGATTTGTCCCCTTAATGGGACCCTAACTGATACTACCAATTTGGGTCAGAGTGTACCTCAGAGTAATGGCAATGAAAGTATGACTCCCTACTCCTCAAAGCTACAGAACAGGATTTTCTTCACGAGGTCTTAACCCTCAACAGGGAATATAACCAACATATTCTAAAGCCCCACAAACAGAGCTAGCATGTCTTTGTAAAAATAAATAAATAGAATCATGGAGAAGTTAAATGAAAACTTTAGTTTGATAAAAGGAAAAGAGGAAGAGAAGAATGGGTTGATTACAGAAATTTTATTCCTTGATATATCTTGATTGTTATAAATATATTTGCAATATATAATAGCAATTTTTTCTTTTTTCATAATTATTTGTTTGCACACAGTTATATGATATCATGTATTCCTAACTAATAGTAATAATTTATACACAATTATATGGTTTCAAGTAACTAAGTAAACTATTTAATAATAATTTGTTTGCACACAGTTATATGGTATCAAGTATTCCTATCTAATACTAATAATTTTCAAACAGATCTATTTTACCCATAGATGAAACCCTAGCAGGTACTCCCACTGTAGGTAAGAATAGACCTTTGAGTAGGCAATCGAAGGTGTATTTCACACTCATTAGAGTTCAAGAACTGGAGCCTCACCACAAGATGCAGTTTAGTATCATATGCAGGACACCTTTTTGGCAGGATTGGGGGGGGGGTAAGGAATCTTAATTCTCTGCAGAGAAGGAAGTCAGAATATTATAAGCCTCACTGACAGAGCTGAGAGTTATAGCCTCACTGATAGAGCAAGAGTTATAGCCTCAACTCTAGAAAGAAAAAAAAGAGAAAGGAATGTATTATGTCTACTTTTACAGGCACTTTTCACAAAGTCAAAAGATAAACACGGAGATAAAAGAAGATAGAGAAGAAGGCTGGGATTTGATGACCAAAGTGTGAGAGGAAAAAAGAAAAAAAAAAGTCGTTTGGGCTCTTTTTTATTTTTTCCTTTCAAAGACAGAAAAGGAAAATAGGCTGAGAAACTAAATAGATATTAAACAAGAGATAACGTACTATGTTAAACTAGCTCAAGCTGGTACTTTAACTAGTAAATTTGTTTTAAAGTACAAGATAGAGTATTATCTTAACACAGTTTGTTAAGGAGGTAATACAAGTCTTCTACTGTCACCTTTGTATAAGATTTAAACAACTTCCTCTTCTAAATAGTAAAGTAAAGTTGGCGACTGTAGTCAAGGGTGACCAGAAGGCTCCCTTTTCAATAGCTACTACACCGAGGTGTAGGGAAGGGCGCTACTCCTTTCCCTGAATTGCTGCACTTTACCCTTGATATGTACCTTATATTGCTGAGTGTTATGTCCATACACCTCGGTGTAGTAGCTATTGAATATCTGAAAACAGCACCATTATCAGATCCATACGTTAGTGTATACACCCAGGGGCTGATCTAAATGAATCAATGCATTATACTAAGAATTTCTTTTACACAGCGTACACTTATTGCCCAAATTGTCAATGCTCTTTAGTTTAGGAAAGTAAAGGACTTCTCCATATTCATAAAACAAAAATGTAAGGGTCATTTGATATTCATTATCAACTGAAGTTTTAGGCATCTGCATGGTCAAAGGTCAGTAGACAGGAATTTTTTTTTATATATCTTTAGTATTTAAGTGACTGAAATGGAAAAAACCCAGTTTTTTGCCCAGAAGTCAAACCCTGTACATTGAGCAGGTGCATTTGGTCCCCTGTTACTTTGAGAACAGTCCAACAGTTGGATACAAAAAGACTGCCAGACTAAGCTAGGGTCCTTCCCTTTCCCTCCTATGATTCTACCTGACTTAAGCCGAAAAGCTAAGAGTCACACACAGTCTTAGTATTGGTCTGGAAAAGATGTAACTAATCAATAAGGACCAGCCATGCAACCTTGACTTCATTTTGTTACTTTTTCTTGATGGACTTGGCCCAAGGCTTTTGTTTCAACCAAAACTGGCAGTCATCTTTTTAAAAAAATCAAATGCAGCTTAAGTTGGAAAAAGTAGATGAGATGCTGATAAAACTTTCAGTTGTGCTAAAATGATCTTGCTTAAGCAATTTCCAAGAAAATGAGCCACTAATCTGATAAAATAAATATCTAACATTCTAAACTGGTTATGTAAGTAGGATGTGGTAAAAAGGCTGCTTGAAATTGTTTTATTGAAAAAGAACAGATTGCTTAAATAGATTACACGTGGCATTCAATTGGTTGGTTGGAATTACATAACACAACAAGGGTTAAAATCAAATTTATTTTTTGCTTGGGAGGGAGTGTGACAAGCAATTATATGATTTCAAGTGATTAATAATTTGTAAATAATTATAGCTTCAACTGACTATTCTAAATACAAATAATTTGCCCACACATAGTTTCCAGCATTCCTATCAAATACTAACAGTTTTCAATATTACATCTTTTTTTTTTAAGACTACTGTCTTAATCTTTACAGTTATGATCACCATGCTTTGGCCAGAACTGTAGCCTCACCACCAAATGTAGTTTAGTCAGGACACACTCAATTTAGAAATAACATTGATGAAAAAAACGTAAACTCAATAACAAAACTGAATCTTATTTTGCCAAAAGAAACAAAAATCTGTAAAAATAAGATTAATTTTGCTAATGTTTTTTTTCCATCTATTTAATGTTAAAGTGGAGTTTTTTTTTTTTTATTGGGCAAGGGTTTCTTATCATTTAACAATATTAACATTATACAAGTATGCATTTTTTTAACTGTATATATAAACTTATTTATGAATCAAAAACCCAACATGACAATAAAACTTGTCAAAATTTCACATCACCTAAACAAACGTAGAAAACCACTATGTTTACATACGATTTTATTCCCATATCTTTTTCAGTTAATGTTTCCGTTTTTACCAATAAGATAATCTTCTTTAGACACAAAATCTGCTCAGTTGGCTGAGGCTATAGAATACACCAACTGCATCTCTACAGAGGGGTAAGACCTCCCAAATGAGTATCCTCAATATGACAATGAATAATTTGATGGCGAAGTTCCAATAATGCTGGAGTTTTGGGGAATGTGAAGTACCTCTTCATTGCCATTGTTTTCAGGCTCACTCTGATCCAGAGTAGTAGGACCTGATAGGATCCTATCTATGGATCAAATAGAACTGTTTGACATTTAAACCAAGTGCAAACAAATTACTTATGCTAAATTAAGTTGTTAGAAATAGAACTGTTTGATCATTTGTATGTAAACAAATGACTGATGTTTAATTGAATTGTTAATGATACATAGCAATACTTGGAACTATTTAACTTTGTTGATTTATGCTAAATTGAATTGTTAGAAATAGAAGTATTTGATCATTTAACTGTATCTAAAAATATGTTTAGAAATCATATTTAATATATATGTAAAAACAGGATTTGGCATTAAATAACCAACAATGGTTGATATGCCATAAAACCCAACCAAACCTATTCACAAAAAAAACAAAAACAAAAAAAAAAAGAATTCTATACCCAACAGGGATGACTGAAAGCAGACATACCAACTTATCAATTTAAATATCTAAATATCACTGAAACAACCTATCTGAGGATTTGGCATGTAATATAATTGGTTTTATGTCATATCAACACTTGGATTATTTAATGTCAAAATCTTTTTCCCCCATTAAGCAATTATATGATTTCAATTATTAATAATCATTTGTAAACAATGAGATACACAAATAACTTAATACAAATAATTTGCACACAACTATGATATCAAATATTTGTATACAATACAAATAATTTACAGTCACATGGTTTCAAGTATTTTTATCTAATATTAAAATTATCAAAATTTAAACCATAGATGGGACCCTAACAGGTCGTACTACCCTAGGTAAGAATGGATATAGAAATAATGTCAATGAATGGGTACTCTACACCCCTCAGAGATTCAGAACTGTTCATATCTAATAATCATTTGTTTGCACACAGTTATATGGTTTCAAGTATTCTGATCTAACACCAATAACTTACAAGCAATTATATGGTTTTAAATAATTTTAAAAATCCTTACAAAACAACTGTAGCTTCAAGTCACTATTCTTAATACAAATAATTTAACACACAGTTATGTTTCAAAGTATTTCTGTCTAACATTAATAATTCTATTTGATAATAAATAATAATTTGTTTGCACTCAGTTGTATGGTTTCAAGTATTCCTATCCAATACTAATAATTTTTAAAAAAGATCTATTGAACCCATAAAGAGAACCCTAACAGGTTTAGCCACTCCAAATCAGGGTGGACCTGAAAGTAATGGTAATAGAAGATTATTCTACATGCTCCAGAATTGGACCCTCAACACTTGTTGCAGTCTAATGAAATGCCAGGACACTCCAAGGATAAGCGACATTTTACTCTTCTCCAGAGACCCACTTGTATATCTTATGACTTCAATTATTTTAATAATTCTTTTTTTCATTTTAATTGCAATCCAAGTCATGACAGCTTTCTGTCATAATAAACTGATGATGTCTTTACATTTAAACTGAAACCTCCTTAAAAGCACTGCAAAATAGATTGAAAATCAGAAACAAGAAATTTTCCTTACTTGTCACCACTCTCAATAGTTATAGATTGTATAAAAATAATAAAAATAAAAAAAAATTAATTTTACCTGAACCCTCATATCAAAATGATTTCAGGATCATATGCACAAAATTAAGAACTCAACCAAACCTACCAAAAATTGTTCAAAAAGTACACCCCCACCTATTTAGCAGTAATATCCATCAACACCTGACATAATATAAGTGATCCAGGTTGATAGCAGCCCAGTCAACTGGGGCTGTAGAATACACTGACTGCATCTCTACAGAGGGGGTAAGTCCCCTCAATAAGTGTCCTGGATATGACACAAAAAAACCTGATGGTAAGACTAATCCTGGAGCTTTAGAGAATGTGGAGTACCTCTTCATTCCTGCTTCTCCCAGGTCCACTCTGGCCCAGAGTGGTAGCACTTGATAATGTTCTATCTAGGTCAAATAAAACTGTTTGACTATTTAGGCAGTGTGCAAACAAATTTGATACATTAAATCAAATAGTTAGAAATAAATCTGTTTAACCATTTAACTGTGTGTAAACAAATGACTAATGAATTGTTAATGATATATAGCAATACTTGAAACCATTTAACTGTTTGCAAATGAATGAATAATCTTGAATAGAATTATTAGTTTTAAATAACAATACTTGAATTTAACTGTGTTTAATTGAATTATTGGTATTACGTGGTCAAACGGTTCCAAGAATTGCTATGCAATACCAATCTATAATTTAAGCACACAGTTAAAGAGTTTCAAGTATTGCTATTTAACACTAATAATTCTATTCAAAATGACTCATTCATTTGCACAGTTAAATGGTTCCAAGTATTGCTAAGTACAAATGAATGAATAGTGTTGAATAGAATAATTAGTGTTAAATAGCAATACTTGTAACCACTTTATTGTCTACAAACAAATGATTAATATCAAATAGAATTGTTAGATAGCAATAATTGAAAACATTTAACTGTATAGAAATAGCAATGCTAGCATGCAAACAAATTGGTTATAACATATTTAAAATGAAATTATTACAAACTATTTACTTACAAATTGTGTATGTATAACAATTTAACTGTGTGCAAACAAATGATGGATGTTAAATTGTTACTATTACATAGCAATACTCAAAACCATTTAACTGTGTGAAAAGAAAAAATAAAGTGAGGGGCAGAATTTGCTGAATTTTATGGCAATAGAGGAGCTACTCACAGCATAACAGTGATCTTTGTAAGAAGTGAACTTAGCTACCAGAGTTCGAATCCTGAATGAGGTTATTTGTATTTGACATAGCACTAATAAAGCATGGGAAAAGTATTAATTCAACTATTCTCCCTCCAGGTATGGGTAAATAGTAGGTCAGACTGGGCTCTTTAACCTCAATATGGAAACTGGTCTAGAAGGAAAACTAAATTCAAAATGAGTTGTAGATCTGGAGAGGGATATGCTCCACAAGTCTACTCCTGCCCAAAACATGCTACATGAGTAGCACCCTCATGAGCAGACCTGGTTAAAGAACAAGAGAAGAAGATGGCTCTATAAATAACTGCTTAGTTTAGTTTAACATATTTATTTGTATAAGATAAGTATATTTAAAGAGAAGTATTTGAATATTTAAATAAATAAATAAAAACTAAACAGGACTTGGTTAAGATTTTTTTTTCTTAAGAAACAAGATATTTATTTTATCTTCCTTCATATGAGTGGTTACAATTAATTGAGAATTTCCAGTAAGTCAACCAGGGTGTGGTGACTCACACACTATATATATATATATATATATATATATATATATATATATATATATATAAAAACACATAAGAATCCTTTCTTTTTTCCTTACCACTTTCAACAGGAAATAACAAAATAAGAAAGATTTGGGAATGTGAGCAGGAAAAAAAAAATTAAATCAAACCCCCAAAATGCACTTATTTCTATTCAAATCTCTTATAAAAAATGTGTTTCAACAAGAGACAGGATAAGAGTTATATACAAGGTTCAGCTGAAAATTTCATAAGTTGACCAAGATATTCTCATGGAATGTGACCAAATGTTTATTTCTCAACATAGTTCCCTCCTCCCCTTGTAGTCCACACACTTCTTCCATTGGTGTTGCAGTGCTAGCATTTCATTGGTTAAAAAAGTCATCAATGGCAGATATGATGTCAGCCTAAGAACTTTTCAAATGTGAGAAAAGGAAGACAATACAGAAAAACAAACTAACACATTTCACTAAAGAGGACAGATTTTTCAGAATTAATTATTTTTGATTGATTGATTTTGATAGTATGTCAATCTGTCTAGAGTTATTTTATGCCTTGAGGTTAAGTAATTGTTTCTTTTGCATACAATTATGACATCAAGTATTCCTAATACAAATAATTTACACACAATTGTATAGTTTCAATTCCGCACCAATATAAATAATTTACGGTTATATCGTATCAAGTATTTCTATCTAATACAAATAATTTTGAAACAGATCTATTTGACCCATAAATGAGACCCTAACAGGTACTACCAATCTGAGAGTGGACCTGGGAGTAATGGCAATAAAAGGATACTCCACACTTTCCAGAACTGGAGCCTGACCATAAGATGCAGTTTAGGGTCATATCCAGGACAGCCCTTTGATGGGGGAAGAAGTCTTATAGAAGATACAGTCAATGTTGTCTAATCCCCACCCACAGGGCAGTTCTTTCTTCATATGAACAGAGAGAAAAATACGCCATTTTTTTTTCTTTTAACTCTTGATATCATATTTTGCTTAGTTTCATTGTCACACAGAATTCATATACCACTTATATTAGAGTGATCACTCTTGCTTTCGTTTAATGTCATAGTCAAAAACGCACAGTTAGAGGCTATGAAAATCGAAAAATACTATCATTTTTCACTGATTTGATCTATGAATAGCATATGTTTGTTTGTGATTTATGGTTTATCAACCATTGTAGGTTATTTAATATGAAAACCTGTTCACACACATAAGTGTGTGAGATATAATTGTAATCTTGAGGATATATAATATGTTGTATTGTTTTATAATTTTAGATAATGTCTCAACAGTAACTGGTATAATATTTACTTTTAATGTGATCAATTATATTCAATAGTATTAAAATGACAATTTTTATTTAATAAAATAGTATCAATATACAATATGATATTTTATAATGTAATTCTATTTTTGTTAAGCAGTTATTAATTCCTTTGTAAGTTGTTTATAGTAGATAATCTTCTCTCCCTAAATCAATTTATTCATTTATTCTATATTGTTTACTTATATCCTTTATTGGGTTTTAAAGTTTGTTTGCCATTACATAAAAAATAAGTGGAAAGGAAAGAGTTCAAAAATTGATACATCTTGATAAAGGAATGATAAATGATTTGGTCTTTACTTAAAAAAAAAAAAAAAAAAAAAAAAAAAAAAAAAAAAAATGAAATATAAAAAAAAAAAGCAAATGAAATTTTGGGTTAGAGAGATAGGGTGACCTGAATTTTGTGGGATTTTCTAAATCTTCAAAAATTTCTCATGATTACTTTGTCTGAAAATGCAGATCTAACATTTTTTTTAAATATAGGGTCTGCTGAAACAAATATTATTACAAAAAATATGAGTAATTTTTAAAGGTTTTTCTTTTACACACACACACACACACACACACACACACACATTCTATGGGGGGTACAAAATTTAATAAAACTTACAAAAAGACCAAATTTATTCATGTTAAAAAATAAAAATGAACAACTTCTGAATGTCCAACAATAACTTTGTGATTGTACCTGGTCTTAAGATACTTGAATATTCTATGTACCCCCCATAGAATATTCAAATGTCTTAAGATCAGGTACAATCAGGAAGTTATTGTTGGACTTAATAACATTCAGAAGTTGTTTCTTTTTATTTTTTGATATGAATAAATCTGGTCTTTTTGTAAGTTTTATATATGTGTGTGTGTGTGTGTGTGTGTGTGCGCATGTAAAAACATTTCTGAATGAGCCTAAGCAAACTTTTTTTTTGCAAACAGTTAAATGGTTACAAGTATTTCTATTTACTATTAATCATTTGTTTGCACACATTTAAATGAATATACATGTATTATTTGTGAGTGAATAGTTTGTAGGTAATTTCATTTTTAAATGAGTTAAAACTTATTTGTTTGCATTCTCATATTGCTATTGCTTTTACACTGTTAATTCTATACAATATTAATCATTTGTTTGCAGACAGTGAAGGGGTTACAAATGTTGCAATTTAACACTAATAATTCTATTGGATATTATTCATTTGATTGCACAAAGTTAAATGATTCCAAGTATTGCTATGTATCACTAACAATTCAATTGATCAGTCATTTGTTGTTACACAGTTAAATAGTCAAATTGAATAGTTAGAACTAACATAAGTCATTTGTTTGCACACAGTTTAAATGGTTAAACAGCTCTATTTGATCCAGAGATAAGACCCTATCAGGTACTACTGCTCTGAGTCAGAGTGAACCTGAGAGTAATGGCAAATTTCTAGGCCTGGAGCCTTACTATCAGATACAATTTAGTGTCATGACCAGGACACTCATTGGTAGGGGAGTGGTCTTACCCCTCTGCAGAGATGCAGTCAGTTTATTCTACAGCCCCAACCAACGGAGCCTAGCTTATGCTGTGCAAACAATAAAAGGATGAGTAAAAGTTAATATACACAGAGGTTAAATGTTGAACCTTATTTATTTGCCTTATTTTGATTAATATTTTGGTTGTTTTGTCAATAGAATCCTTTGCCCACTCAGTTGGGGGTGTAGAATACATCGACTGCATCTCTGCATATAGGTAAGACTTCCCCAACAAGAGTCCTGATATGACACTAAACAATCTAATCTGATGGTGAGGTTCCAGTGATGCTGGAGCTTTGGGGAATGCAGAGTACCCCTTCATTGCCATCGCTCCCAGGTCCACTCTGGCCTGGAGTGGTAGCACCTGATAAGGGTCCTATCTATGGGTTAAATAGAACCAACATCATACTTATGCGAAATTGAATTGTTTGACTAAACTGAATAGCTTGAAAAAGAAATGTTTTTGACAATTAAATTGTACTTACATTTAAACTGTGTGCTTATGCTAAATGGAATTATTTGAAATGGAACTATTTTTTTGACATTGAAACTGTACTTACTATAAACTGATTTGTTTAATATAGAACTGTTTTGACATTTAACTGGGCATAAACAAAATCTGTACTTACACTAAACTGAATTAGCTAAATTAGAACTGTTTGATTAAACTGAATAGCTTGAAATAGAAATGTTTTTGACAATAAAACTGTGTACTTATGCTAAACTGAATTGTTTGAAATAGAACTGACTATTTGCAAACAAATGAACTTGGGATTAAATAACCTACAAAAGTTGATATGCCATAAAACCCAAACCACCATACCAAACCAATAGAATCCTCTATTTCTTCAGTATTAATTTAGTGAGGACAAGGGATATATAAACCAGGCCTCATAAATTGATGGTCATAGTTTTTATGGATCAGTACACTTTCAATTCATCTTCACTATGATAAAGTTTCTGCTTTATTAGAAACATTATTTTAGCCATAGTTGTGGTCATGGTTACTCCTGTGAAGTTTCTTCGGCAGAAGAAATTTCATTTCTAAAGTTATTCTTACAAAACAGGACAATTTCCAGTATTGTCTTCCTTTTCTAATATAATCAAATTTTATTCCCAACTTTATGTGCTGCCAGTCTTTTTCTCAATTTACGGCACAACTCAGTTCCTCTTTATTAAAGTGCTCACCTTTTTTCCTTCTTCAACACCTCCAATACATTTTACTAATCACAAACTTCACGAATTGGACATATATTACATTATGTCAGACCGGCTCATTGACCTGGTGGGTAGAGAGTTCGCCAATGGTCTGGGAGACCCGAGTTCAGTCCCAGGTCGCGTCATACCAAAGACTTTAAAAATGGTACTTGATACCTCTTTGCTTAACACTCAGCAAAATGAGGTACATATCAAAGGTAAAGTGGAGCAATCCAGGGAAAGGAGTAGTGCCCTTTCCTACACCTTGGTGTAGAAGCTATTGAAAAGGGAGCCTTCTGGTCGCCCTTGACTATGGTTGCCAACTTTACTATATACATACACATCCTGCCAGTCTTTTTCTCAGTTCAGTGCACGACTCAGTTCCTCTTTATTAAAGCGCTCACCATTTTTCCTTCTACACCTCCAATACATTTTACTAATCACTAACAAACTTCATGAATTGGACATATTATATTACATTGTCAAATAGATGAAATTTTTTTTAGTAATTAATAAAACATGGGTGAGGGCAATATTATATAATGCTGCTTGACAATTAACAAAGAACATATATATATATATATATATATATATATATATATATAAAAATATAATCTTATATTTTTATTCTTCAATGGCGACACTTGTGAGGAGTAGGAGAGCAATCGGAGAGAGTTTACACACACAAAGGAGCTGTCAGGAGTCAGAACAGCCTGTGGAAACCCAACTTCAGCCAAAATTCTAGACCTTATAAAGTCTTAAAACTCACATGCAACTCACAAGCCAAGGCCTCTTCACCTACACAATGCTTCTTCTTCATTGGTCACAGCTTACACCCACACATTTTTTCTGCCTTGGGTATCATGCCCATGCATTTGTTTTTCTGGTAGTCACTTTGTTGATTTTATATATAACCAGATGCATTTGTCAATTTCACCACCAGTCAAGGCAATATATTACAATGTGAGCTGCAACAAAAAGAAAATGGAAAAATAAAAAAGGGCAGGAAGGTTGACATTAATGTTGAGATTTTTTTTTTTAGAACTTAAAATGAGCACACCTTCATTACCATTACTCCCAGGTCCATTCCAACCTTGAGTGGAAGTACTTGTTAGGATCAAACAGAACTGTTCAAATCTTTTACTAGGGATTATTATTATTATCATTAAAATTAATATTATATATTAGGATAAGAAAACTGATCAGTGAATGGTTACAATTGGTTGACAAGTGAGATGATCAGAATAAAAGTGAAGTGATGTGACAAACTCACTGTCTGAAGATTGTAGAGCATGAAATTGATGCATGAAACTGACTAACAGTGAACAGTTTTAAAGGTAAATAGACACACACACATATATATATATATATATATATATATATATATATATGAGAGTGACAGGGTGGTTTGGTTTCTTTGTTTAATGGCATATCAACCTTCATAGATTATTTAATGCCCAAGTCATCCTTGTAGAAGAATAGTAGTGATACTATTACACCGCTAGCTGGGAAAATAATGGGTTTCATACCTTTCCCAAAGGTATTAATTGGAAAGTGAAAGTATAACTGGGCTTTGAACGCACTCACTTCAAGGCCACAATCGAGCATTTTAAACATTATGCCACAAGAACTCCTCTATATATATATATATATATATATATATATATATATATATATATATATATATATATATATATATATATATATATATATATATATATATATATATATATATATATATATATATATATATATATACACCGGACATTGGCCTAGCGGTTAGAGTGTTCGCCAATGGCCCGGGAGACCTGGGTTCAATCCCAGGTCGAGTCATACCAAAGACTCAAAAAATGGTACTTGATGCCTCCTTGCTTAACACTCAGCATTATAAGGTACGGATCAAGGGTAAAATAGAGCAATCCAGGGAAGGAGTAGCGCCCTCCCCTACACCTTGGTGTAGTAGCTATCGAAAAGGGAGCCTTCGGGTTACCCTCGACTATGGTCGCCAACTTTACTTATATATATATATATATATATATATATATATATATATATATATATATATACACACACACACACACACACATACAAATTACCTGACAATCACCTCATAGCAGGAAATGGTATAGCATTTTAAGTAGCTAGTGTTAGCGTGTGTGTGTGTGTGGTTAAAAAGAGTTCACAAAGAAGAATGTTGGTATTTACCCAATTCCTCCGCTATAAATAAGATGTGATACGAGGTCAATTTTTTAATGAAGTAAAGCCGGTTTTGAATTCAGAGTTTTCCTTCTCCTAGACTGGTTGCCTAACAAAAGTTAAATAATCCAATCTACCTTACTATTAAGCCACAGCTGGTGGGGGTAGGGGGAGAGAAGGGACGGATCTCTATGTTTCCCCAAGAGATTAGAGAAAATTGAAATACAAACAGGACTTGAAATAGTTGCCAATTCCACAAGGAAAGAATGCATGATGTTTTTAAGCAGTTTTCTTGTTTATGAAGAAGGGAACATAAATCCTTCATAAAATCAACATAGAAATTATCCTAAAGATTTGGGTTTTTGAGTACTTCCAGTTTTTCCCCCAGTCATTAACAAGAATTTAGTTTTATAGGATTTAAACAGATTCTTCTTTGTCTATTCTTTTGAACCAAAAGTTTTATATATATATATATATATATATATATATATATATATATATATATATATATATATATATATATATATATATATATATACACACACACACACACACTTAACAATCACTCTACACAAGCATGATGCCACACAAGGTCACTTATTTTAAGCCGAGTTTTTCAATTCCTAGATCAGTTACCATAACAAGGCTAAAGAACCCAATCTACCCTACTATTAACCCATACCAGGAGAAAGAATAGTTGGATTCAAACATTTCCCAAGGGCATTAGCGCTATGTGAAATGCAAACAGCCTTGTCCAGGTCTTGTACTCAGTTCACCATGACCATTTCCAATGACAATAACCATTACACCACAGACACCTCCCAAAACCCAAATCTACATTAGTTTTATTCATTACCATTACTCCCCCGTCAACCCCAACCTGGAGTGGTAGTACTTGTTATATCTTTCATTGAGCTACTGAAATTATAACCAAAAGACTGGTCACTGGCTGTGAACAGAAAATAATCAAACAGGAGATTCTCTATCACACACACTATATATATATATATGCATTGTTATTTTGAAACTGTAAACTTATACTAGTAGTCTCCTGTTGACTGGGGGTGTATAATATGCAAACTGCATCTCTGCAGAAAGGTAAGACCCACCATCACCACCACCAAGTGTCCTGGATGATACAAAACTGCATCTGATGATGAGGCTCCAATTCTGAAGCTTTGAGGAATGTGGAACACCCATTCATTACCATTACTCCCGGGTCCACTCTGACCTGGAGTGGTAGTACTTGTTAGGGTCGAATCTATGGGTCAAAAAGAACTGTTCAAATCTTTTACTAGGGATTATTATTATTATTAATATTAAGTAGAATTATTTGTGTTGGTTAACAATACTTGAAATGATTTAACTGTGTGCAAATAAAACTTAGTTTTAGATAGGAATACTTGAAACGATTTAGAATTATTAGTATCAGCAAGACTTAACCTTTAAACTGTGTACAAACAAATAATAAATATTAAATAGAATTATTAGTGTTGAATAACAATACTTGGAATCATTTAACTGTGTGCTAACAAATGAGCTCAGGCTCTTAAAAATAATGCTACTTATAAACTATTCACTTACAAAGAATATATATATTATATAAAACAGGTTTTGGCATTAAATATTCCAGAGGGGTTGATATGCCATAAAACAACCAAAAACAAATCAAACTATACTAGTAATATCTTAGAGGTTTGCAGATGTATTTTTCATTACTTTTGTTGATTATTATTGCCAAACAAATCCAACAAAGATACCATTGCTTTGAAACAGCTGGGGAACTATTTTTCCACTCCTCCTCATCATTTAGAAAGTAACATTAACAATATCAAAATGCTTTCAGAATGACATGTTTGTCTTATATTAAAACAAGAAGGGTAATTATTAGCTACACAAATTGTGTGTGTGTGTGTGTGTGTGTATTGCACTCCAGTTGTGCATGACACAGGAGTGCCTAACAGTTCAGTTCAAAATGTTAACCACAAGAATGCCAACAGAGGTGTTTTGATTATACTGGTGAAGGTTAATTTAGAACCAGCCACAGTAACAGAAGAATTGCACTTGTGTGCAACAGATTCTCCAAACACTTCAGAGTCTTTCCTTCTCCTAGATTGGTTGCCCTACAAGTGTTATACATCCCAGTCTGCCATTCCATTTACCCATAGCTGGTGAGAAAAAAAAGGAGGACAGATTAATATCCATTATCAGAGCATGTTGACAGCATGGATTCTCTTGGGTTTTCTCTCACAGTTTGTCCCTATCAGCCATCTTTTGGTAAGCCATCTAAACAGAACTTAGTGTATGCACAGAGCTGATAAGTATCCTTGCTTTTCAAGCAGTGCCTAGTATATATTTCTCATTTGACATGGATGGTTTGTAAGTTTTTTTAGAGGATGCTACTTCCAGGATCTACTTATAACAGCATGCAGCATCCGTGCACATTTCCCATCTAATTATTCTCTAATCATTAGTGGTGCAATTTACTACTTTGGAAAAGCAAAAAAATTGAAATGTCAATATGATTTTTAGAGAGAACAAGAGGAAAGAGAGAAAGAGAAAGGACAGGAGAACAAGAGAAAGGACAGGAGAGAGAGAAAGAGTAAAGAGGGTAGGAGAAAGAAGAAAGGAGAGAGAGAAAGAGAGAATGGAGGGAAGAGGATAATGATTGGTTAGGTTTTTAGTATATCAACCCTTGAAGGTTATTTAATGCCAAATTCTGTTTATATATTAAATGTGTTTTATAGCTAACATTTTAAACAAGCCATAGCTCAGTTTGTTTGCACACAGTTTTGCTATGAAACACTAACAATTCAACATCAGTCATTTGTTTGCATACTGTTAAATGTTTAAACAGTTCAGTTGGACCCATAGAAGAGAAGAGAGGAGAAGAGAGAAAAGAGGAGAGAAAAGAGGAGAGGAGAGAAAAGAGGAGAGGAGAGAAAAGAGGAGAGGTTTTGTTTGGACCTAGAGTAATAGCAATGAACAGATACTCCTTAGAGCAACAGAACTGGAGCCTGACAACCAGATACAGTTTAGTGTCTATACCCTCCACCACCACAACAGGGGTGGATTTTTTAATGAAATATTTTAGTTCTATATTCATAATCGCATAACTTAGTGAATCAGTGAAAATTCTACAACACTTTTGACAAGATTATAATGTTATGGTTAAATCAAAATATCTCTTGGGCAATTTAGCACTTGAATAGTTAACTGTGATCAAGTATAACTTTACTAGAAAAAAAAAATTTAAATAAAAGGAGGTGCAGTTAGCGAAACAATTTGAATATACTAGTTATGTAACAACCCTACCACCTACATTATTGGTCAAGGTGACAGGTGGGAGTTCAATCCCAGGTAGTTCCAATAATGAAAATGTCATAAAAACTCATTTCATTATCTGTGGCAATGTTTTTTTAGAAAGATTTTTGAGTCAGATTGAAATTTAGTGAGATTTAGGAACCAGATAACCAAAAAGTTAAGTTGCATATGTTCCGACTCAACAACCCCCCTACCACCACCACTATTGCCTGGGTGATGATTTATAAATCTAATTTATTTTTTTCTTTCATTGACTGAAAAAACAGGATCTGAGTGGAACTCCCCTTTAAACCTCTCCCTACTCTCTGAAAAAGTAGCTGGGACAACATATATTGATACTGGGAACTAAAGAATAAGAAATAGCAAGTCAGGACTTAAAAGAAAACCAACTAAATTTCTAATAAATAGAACAGTATTATTGTTTTACTTTACTGTTATTTTAATGAAAAATTTAATATCTATAATCATGTGCAGAAGAAATGAGCAACCTATCAAAAAAAATTCATTCTTTTTTAATGTCTTATTTGATTAAGTAATTTTAAGGGTTTATTTGTGGTCATTCAGAACTGTATTACAAGACATACTATGTCAATGTGATAATTTGCACTACAGTTTTCAAATTATCACAGATTATATACATAAAGACCATGTATTTACCCAACCCCTCCACCATGGGCAGGATGTGACACAAGGTCCATTTTTAAGTGAAGTAAAGCTGGTTTGAATCTAGAGTCTTCCTTCTGAGAGCTCATTATTTTATTTTTTATTTAAAACCCATGTTAACAAGTTGATATTTTTTTTGTAGCTGGTTAAATTCACAATGTTTTTATGCAGAAATAAGATCCATAATCCTTTCATTCAACCTGGCAACATTCAAATAAGCAGGTGACCATTAAAACCAGATAAAGATCACAAAAGAAAAGGGGTGGGTTTTTTTGTTCTTCTTAAGAGGGAGGGGCATCTTCTTTCATTTTCTCAATTTATTTTATTGATAAAAAAATAAAAAATGAAGAGCTAATTTTTTTTTTTTTATTATATGATATTACAGATAATCAAGATAATCTGCCCTACTATTTACCCATAGCTGGAGGGAGAATAATTGGATTCATACCTTTCCCAAGGGTATTGGTGCTATGTGAAATGCAGTCTCGTCCAGGATTTGAACTCGTGTCACTGTGTCCATTTCCTACGACGATAACCATTACACCACGGGCACCTCCTAATTATTATGAAATAATAATGATGAAAAACTTATCAAAGCAGAAGGATCAGATAAAAAGCAACAATAAGATAGAAAAAATAGTACTGTTATGAGTTTTTACATTTAGTACACAAAAAAAATTTTAAAAATGAAAAAGTTTTTAAATAGAATTAAAATAAATGTATATATATAAGAACCATTATGAAAACAGGTAATTATGGGAGAGTCCCCTGTGATGTAGTGGTTAAAGTACTAGACTGCAGCCATGAAGTGAGCGAGTTCAAACTCCAATCATACCATTATGTCCACTTTCAGACTAATACCCTTGGGAAAAGTATGAATCCCCTCTGGGTTAAATAGTATCCCTACTGATCTTCTCCAAGGATATCTTTGGCATTAAATAACCCATAAAGGTTGATATGCCATTAAAACAAAGAAATCAAACCAGAAATAATAATGAGTTCATCAACCCAAAATGTTAGGATTAAAAAAGTGATAAAATTAATGAAATAAAAAGAATCTAGCAAACAAGATTTTAGATAGATTTATTTGTTTAATGGCAGATCAAAGCTTTAAGGTTATTTGATGCTGAAATTTGATTCATTGGTAAAGGTTTGATGATAATAGAGGAGAGAGAATAAAAAAGGAAAAAGAAAATAGAGAAAGAAAAAAAGAGAGGGGGAAATGAAGGGGAGAGAGAGAAAGGAAAGGAGAGGGAGAGAGAGAGAAGGGAAAGGGGGGAGAGAGAGAAGGGAAAGGGGGGAGAGAAGGGGAAATAGAGAGAAGGAAAAGGAGAGAGAGAGAGAAGGGAAAGGGAAGAGAGAGAAAAGTTTGGTTTGTTTTATTTAACAGCATATCAGCTCCTTATGGGTTAATTATTGCCAAAATTTGATTCAATTCCAAATGTTTGATTACAATCAGAATCATATCTTCAATGTTTTAAAGCATTTTTAAAAAATGGCCCTTTTTTTTTAATTGACTGTAATCATTTGTTTGCATATCGTCTAAATGGTTTCACTTATTTCTATCTAATATGAATAATTCTATTTAATATTAATCATTTCTTAGCACATAAATGTTTTCAAGTAATGCAATGTATCACTAACAATTCAATTAAACAACAGTCATTTGTTTACACAGTTAAATGATCAAAGTTCTATTTCTAACAATTCAATTTAACATAAGTCATTTGTTTCCACTAAGTTTAAATGTTAAACAGTTCTATTTGACCCATAGATAGGATCCTTTCAGGTGCTACCAGTCCGGGCCAGAGTGACCAGGGAGCAAGAGTGAGATTGTATGTATTATGGGTTTATATAGCATTCAAGAGACACACTCAAAATGCACATATGAATATGCTAAATGCGTTCGGTTTTTCCCCTGAAGACAATCAATTGATATGATCAAAAACACATGGGAGCAAAACTTAGGGCAACTTCTTTATCTATTTGACATCGATAAAAAGAAACTAATAAGAAGGCTAGAGAAAAAAAAAACAAAACATCAGATCATAAGAAAGGTAAGTTCTGTGGTGCGTGTATATATATATATATATATATATATATATATATAAAATCATGACCCAGAAAAAAAAATCTCATTATAGCAAAATATCTACCAAATATTACACTTAAAATGCTCCAATTCTAAGAAAGCAATTAGTTTAAAAACTATACTTATACTAAACAGAGTTGTTTGAAACTTTTATCAAAATGACTTGATTTGACATTAAATGACCCATAAAGAGTTGATACACTGTAAAACAAAACAACTGACCAACCAACTATCTAGTAGCTTAGATTTCACAAAGTTAATCTGGTGGTGAGGCTTCTGATCTGGATATCTAGAGAATTTGGAGTCACCCCATCATTGTACATTACTCCCAGGTCCCCTCTAATCTAGAATGGTTGTACATGTTTGGGTCACACATATGAATTAAAAATTTGAGATATTTAATATAATTTTGAATTATAATAATACATTGACTTTTTAAAAGATGGATATTTTGAGTACAAAGTGTTAAAAAGGATTGAGAATTACATTTAATTGCATGCAAATTATTAGTTAGGAATACTTGTTGAGTTAAATATTGGACAAGAAAATGCTTATATATATATATATATATATATATAATATAATATATAATATAATATAATATATATACATACATACACACACACACATTACTGTAAGGCAACAAAATTGACATCATAGTGAATATTTTGTAGAATATACAATATACATTCTGATGTCACAGAATGACTTGACTCTTGCCATTGACTATCATTTATCACAGCTGGCTGGTCCTCTATGTTGTATCCAATGTCTGCACCAAGCTGATGTATCTAACTCTTTATGGGATGGCCAACACTGGTGCATCAATGAGTAATGGTTCGTTAGAGAATAAAAAAAAGATTTCCAGCTTAAAGGATAATTTTGTGAGGTTCTTTTTTAATCATTTAAATTCTTTGAAAGTAATGACAATGAAATGGGAATTAGAATCTTTCATCTATTTTTAAATAAGAGTCCCTATATCATCATAGACCATTGTTAAATTGGGAGCCCAACAGATTCACAGCTTCTTTATTATAATAATAATAATAATAATAATAATAATAATAAGTTATATGATTAACAAAAGAGTCATTCTTACTGAAGATCTTAGCAACCTCTGCATACAAGTTTTTTTCTTTCCTGAAGATCAAAAACTTCATCTTATATAAATAAAACATTCTGTAGCCTTTCTTTGGTATATTTGAATTGCAAACATTACTATTCATGGGTTTTGAGATTATTACTTAGTAAAACAGGAATTATTCAAACTAATGTAGGGTAGGATGGACCACTGCCTTCATTAAAAAGGAGATGTTCATTTTGAAGGATGGATCTCCAGTGTCAAGGCTTTTTTTTCTCATCTTAAGACTTCCCAACAAGATTGATTTTGGTTTTTATTAACTGAAGACTGTCAGATAGAGAGAAAAATCAAGGACCCAACAGTTAAACAAGCATGTTTGCAGGCATGAACTTACTTCAGGACCTCTGAAAATTAATTTTGTTTTTATTTTCTGAAGATCCTCTCAGATAGAGAAAAAAACAAGGACAAAGCTCATTCTTCCTGATCCTTGGAGTTTCACATTTCAAGCATTAACTCATTTTTACTGATCACAGACAAAGAAAGGATCTTGTATTATTGTTTGCATTAATAAAACTGTAGAACTAACTTAAATATGCCCTAGAGACAAGCAAGCTAGAATTATTTCCACTTAAGAGCGTTTTTTTTTTAAATCTCTAGAGTTGCATTTGACATTTACCAGATTTCAGGAATCACAGACAGGAAGAGCAGTGCTCGACTTCTTTCTGCTTTGTGTGCATGTGGGTGTGAAAATATTCATAGAAGCAGAAATGATACAAGTTGGTGTGTAGGTAAATGTGTGAGGGTTCAAAGGTAGAGGATATGAATAAAAGAAGGGTGCACCGAACTGGCAGAGGAAGTGATGCATATACAGAATTGTGGGGGAAGAGAGAAATAGTTAAATGAACAAAGCCTTCTGGCAGCACACATGTATAAATTTTAGAAGCTAGAAAAGCAAATTGCCAAGAGGCAAAAGGGCTGGTAACAACCACAACCAAAAAAACTAGTCTAACAGAAAATATGATGAGGGATAAACACGAACCCAAAATTTCATTCTAACTCATTTAAGAAAAATAGTATTTGGTGTTGTGTGTGTGTGTATATATATATATATATATATATATATATATATATATTAGTATTATTCACTCCAGTAAAACCTGAGTTGGGAGTAATTCCATCAGGACAAAAAAAAACATTCAAGAGTGAACATTTAATTTTTCCTGGTAAAGAGCTCAATGTAACTGACATTACAGCGCAATAATTTCTTTAAGAAAAAACAAAAACCGGTCACATTAAGATTATGAATTTATTTCCATCCTGTTATGGGTTTTGATATGAATAAAAAAAAAAACAAAAAAAACTTACAGGACTTCTTCAGATCTAATGGATAAAATAATTCAGAATAAACACAGGAAAGAAGTGTGGGAGGGAGTAGAAGAGGGGTGAAGAGTTTTCTTCTCATTTAGCCCACTTCCGGTTTTTTTTTATTGCCAGTTTGAATTAATTAATTCTTTTATTCTTTAAAATCTAAATACATTTCAACTTAAAACTCCAGATTTAATACTAATTTAGAGAAATACAACTTTCTTTAATAACCTTACGTAAGGATACAGTAATACTTAAATTAAATTCAAAATTAAAATTTTTAATTTCAAATTTTATTTTCGTGCCTATTAATTCAGTTACCCTTCACTAGAAGAGTACGTACACATCATATGGTTTCCTCACATTTTTTTTATTTTATTTTTATTTACTTACCTTAAATCTCAATTTAATTCTATGTTCTTTTATTTAAGCATTATCTATGATAATTTGTCTATAGTTTAAATTTATTCCTATGTCTACATCTAGCTATTAATTCACATCTCTGATTTAATAATTTTTCAGGGTCTGGGTATATCATTATTTGTATTTTTTCCTCTAGGCACAGATTACATCTACTATCAAAACATTTTGGAGTATTCAACTTTCAGTATGGACCATTGAATCTCAGGGGTAAAACCTTTATTTTTCAAACTCCAAAAAAGGCTTAGATAGGGCTGTTTGGTGTTTCAGATGTTCATGGGAGAAAGAAAATTTATGATTCGTTTATCTAATTTTCCATTTCGTGGAGGAAACTCCAATATAAGTTTATATATATATATATATATATATATATATAATACCTCATTGTATTGGAAGTACAGAGTTCCCTGACACACTTGCTATTCATCCCTATCATCCATTGCTCATGGTATGTCTTCTCAGTTGCACTTTGTGTCCAAACAGAGCTGATGTAAGCAAGTCTTTGCTTGTCAGCCAACACTGGCATGTCCAAGTACAGGAGTCCATAGAACATTGATAATGAATTCTTCTTTGCTTCTCTAGCAGTGCTCCTCATGTCTTGTTCATCTTACTTGAATGGTTTCTGAGATGAGAGGCAAGTGGTCATACAGCTGCTGATTTGTGGGATGTTGCTTCAAGGGTTTGTTCAAGATAACATGCAGCATTCTTGGATAGTTCTAATCAAGCTTTTTTTCTTGTGTTTTTTGTTAGCATTCATATGGTCCACTAATTTGAGAGGTTCGCCATTTAGAATGGAGATGGTGCCTTTTTTGTTTAAAACGCATGTACTTTGTTTTATTTGCATTCACTTAGAGACTAATGCCTCCCACTGCTTGCTCAAGGAGATGCAGGAGGGATACAGCTTGGGCTGGTGCATTTGCAGAAGTGCTTGATCATCTGCTTAGTCTGGATCTGTCCTAGTTTCTGAGGGATATCATCTGATTCTTGTCTTTTGTAATGCAAAACCATTTTCTTATATTAGATCTTTTGATACTTATCATATGTAATCTAGGCAGAGTAAAAACAAATATGGTGCTAATGTATCTCCTTGCAAACTCCAGTAACAATATTGAAGAAGTCAGTGTCTCCATCAGGTGCGTGAACCATGGCTTTTGTGTTTTTGTAAATCATCATTATATTACCAGTTTCTTTGTGAAGTTGTGAAGAGATTTCTTCAATAGCTATTCTGAATCTTCCAGAAATTTTCTTCGTTTAAGATTGGATATGATTGAGAAGCAGACCAAGGTAAACCTTAGCAGATATAGCAGTTAGAATTATAGCTGTGTAGTTTTTAGTGATTCTAAAGTTACCTTTCTTGGGGAAGAGAAAGATGCAACCTTCTGTCCATTTTTCTATTGCATTTTGTTTACAGACTGCATTGCATCATTCAAGAAGTATGTCATCAAGTTTTCGTGTCCAAAGTTCAGGGGAGATTTCATCAAGGCCGGCAGCTTTTCTGGTGTGAATTCTTTTCAATACTCTGTCAAGTTCTTCAGTAAACTGTCCTAATTTCACGACTCAGTGGCCAATAATGATTTTTTGAATAGGTCTGTCAGTGATTTCAGGATAGTTTCCAAGTAGATACTTGAAACGTTCTTTCCACTTCAGAGGTTTTACTTCTTGGCTGGTAGCTCTTAGTTTTGCTCTCGATAAGCTCTGCTTTCTACTTACTGTATTTACTGTCTTCCATGCTATTCAGGATTGTATATCTTCAACTGAATTTCAATTTTATCAATTTGACTTTAAATGTATTCTAATTGCTCTTTTTGGTATGTGTTGGTTTGTTCATACTGGGCTTAAGTTTCAACACATTGACATTTGTTGGGTTTCTTTTGAGTGACGTTGTTTGGTTGGTTGTTTTGTATTATAGAATATTTGGTTCATTTACTGTCAAATTAAATCACTTTCATACAAGTTTCAAACAACTGAGTTTAATAAAAAATATTTTTTTCTTTACACTAATTTAAATGTCAAAACAGTTCTATTTAAAACAATTCCATAGTAGTTCTATTTGACCTATAGATAGGACCCTATCAGTTTTTACCACTCCAGGTCAGAGTGGATCTGGGAGCAATGGCAAAGCTCCAGCATTACTGAAGACTCACCATCATACTGTTGGGGAGTCTTACTCCTCTGCAGAGATGCAGTCTGAGTATTCTGCAACCCCAACGGACGGGGCCACTTTTGTCTAAGGATGCTTTTTTAAGTCTTTTCCTAATAACTAGTGACTCCCATGGAACTCTAAATTTGGTTCTTGGGTTAATTGGTATACACTCTACTGCTGATTCTAAGTGGAAAATGATAGAGTTTTCATATTCGATATGTCTTTGAGATTTCTACTGAAGAGCATCAAATTTGTTTCTGGATATTTATTGCTTATATCGCTACTTATAAGTGAAGAGCAGTCATAACGTATGTTTTGTTTCTTATTTCAACGTAGAATAAGGAAAACCTTTGCCATGATGACTCTGATCAGAAAATATTCCTTTAAAGTAGGAGTATGACTAACAATTCACAGATCTATTTATCCATTTTTTCTTTATCAATATACAAGTTAGCAGTGATATGCGTATTGGTGAGTGAAGGTCTATACTTTCCCTTTCATGAAATTTAGTATTTATATTATATTCGTATACACATACAAACACAAAAATATATATTACACGCAAACACACAATATATATATATATATATATATATATATATATATATATATATATATATATATGTATATACACACATATACACTATAAATATATATATGACACACACACGTGTGTATATATAAATATATATATATATACACACACACACACACGGACACACATATATATTCACACACACACGTACACATATACACACACAGAAAAATATATATATAAAATATATATACACACACACGTACACATATATACATATACACACACAGAAAAATATATATATAAAATATATACACACACACACACACGTACACATATATACATATACACACACAGAAAAATATATATATAAAATATATACACACACACACACACGTACACATATATACATATACACACACAGAAAAATATATATATAAAATATATATACACACACGCA
>CAUZXS010003029.1:0-26085 GCA_963585895.1 Sepioteuthis lessoniana | reverse complement strand
GTATTACATTCACTTTTGGATTATACACCTAGGAAAGGTATGAACTTCCTTATTCCCCCAGCTATAGGTCAAGTTTTATCACTACGGTTCTTCTACAAGGATGGCTTTGGCTCGAAGGTTGATATGCCATTAAAAAAACAAAAAATAATCAAATCAAATAAGGTACTTTAAAACTATTTTTATTCAGCCACACTTTCTTCAGGTATTTCTCTTCTCAGCCAAACATACTCTTTCATCATTTTTAAACGAATGCAATAAGATTAATTCTTCTCCTACAGTTTTCATTTTCATCAAATTATATTGCAATGTAAGTCACTTAATTGTATTCTTGCATATATAGACAGAAATTAAGTGCAATATTATAAATAGACAGACAGGCATTATAGCTGTTATTAATAATCATCGTTTTCCTCTTGATTTTTAAAGAGTACAACCATTCTTGGCACACAGGAAGAGTTGTTAATATTCAGAAACGCGCGGACTGCATTCATCTGCAGTGCCTGGGTTTTATATTTATTTTTATTATCACTTGATCATTTTTATTTAACAAATAGTCATAAATATAAGTTTCAGCATTTTATTCGAAGACGACGAAAAAGTTGCAATAGATGTGATTCATTATAATTCTTTGTTCTTTATATGAACGGCTAAGAAGTTTAAATCATTTTCCAAGTTAGTTAAAAATATGTACACACGTGTATCTATGTTCATGTGCTTATATCAAACGCAATATACATTTACCTTCTATTTTGTATCGTGACATTGGAAATTATTGCTTTAGAAAATAAAAACATAACCATAGTACTAATGATTTTGTTTCATAAGTTTAATTTTTTTCAAAGCGTTTATATTAAGGTGTCTGACAAAATTCTAATTTATAAAATGAGAAAATTATCAGTAAGATGCATCTGCGATTTAAATATAAAACCCTAAATTCTATTACATTTTTATTGTTTTATCAATGAGGTGTAGATTTGTAAACTTAGAAGTAGTATGCAATGTTGATTAAGTACAAAAAGAGAATATTTGCTCGCACACACATTCACACACACTCACACACACACACACACTGGCATATCAACGTGTAACTTTTGAAAACAAGTTATGTCAACTAAATTTTTTGTTCAAATTAGTATTTGATTAAAAACATAAAAGTTGAAGAATTTTTACAATTACAGAAACCACATACCATATTAGAAAACTCAAATTATCGTTATAAATTATCATAGGTCTGTGTACAGTACTGTTTACTAAGTTTTACCTTAATTACTGCCAAAGGCCAAAATATCCGGCATCCTGTGAGAATCGAACTCTCTATTAATGGTCTGCTAATCTTGCTCACTAACCTTTACACCAAGAGTAAGTTCGTGAATCTATACTCATGAATTTATCTATAAATTCATCAATATACTTATCTGAGGCTAACTCACTTAAATGCTTCCTTTGGTAGTCATCAAGATCGATATCCTATCACATCAGATTTATCGAATATATATTATAATCTATTCATCACGGGAAGTACTCTATATTTAGCATTCAAAAATTTTCTCATTTAAAAAATGTTGATAATCTGAATGGCCATAAACATCGGCACGACCCTATTATAATGACATTGACATGGATTTAAGGTTGCTTTTATGCGAAGTTATTTTGACGTGATTGCACTTATAAAATTCTTAGTACAATGTGTAATTTTTGCTCTCTCTGTCTTTCCCTCTCTCTTTCACTCAAATGCACACAAACACACACACATACACGCACATTCACTCTTATAATATATATATATATATATATTATAAATTGTTGAAATTAACCTTGTGTCGTGTCTTGCCAGTGTTTGGTACAAAATATGTTTCAAAGTTTTTACTTAAAAGAGTTTCAACAACGCATTCAGTCTCTGCTGGAAACTTTTGCATATTCTTTATTTCCGACTACACTCGCATGTATATACATGAGCATATTTTGAATAGATATATACGTGGTCTGTCCAGAATATATCCAGCTATTTTGAATATCTCATGAATCGATTACACTTTTCATATAACTGGGCGACAAATCAGAGGGAACCGTACTCCGCATACATGAATATCTATTATCTCGTAGGATAACTCAGACAGTAGTGAAACACCATTCAGTTTGTGTATTGTATAATTACTGCATTCACAGTGAACATGCATCAAGTTTTGTTTGAAACTTGAATATTTATCCGCCGAAAATATTTGAATAATCAAAAGGACTTTACGAGATGATTAATTGAACGAAACCCAGATAAGATGTTGGTACTGACGCTTCAAACTTGGCTGGAATCCTACTTCTGACTTTTCCCAAAACTCAATCCAAGTTGAAAGTGAGAAGATTTCAGACCGTGGATGGGATTAAGAAGAATACGTCCAGGAAGTTGATAGCAATCTCTCGAGAAAACTTTGCAAATTGTTTCAAAGAGTGAAAAGGATGTTAGTTAAAATAAAAAAAAAATGCGTAGTTTAAAGGGCACGAATGATCTAGGACAATTATCAACTAGTTTAATCAACCAGATGTTGGCCTTACAAATTTGTTGCCAGATATAAATTAGTATTTAGAACATTGTCTTATTCTTGTAAAAAGAAAAGTTCATTTAATACTGTAAATTTTAATAGATATACTTTGAAAAAAACAAAGAAATACTAAGCATTTCATATTTAGTGTAATATTACCATTGGGCATTACTTTTTCTTCAGTTATTTAATAAATAAACCATTTCCGAACTGACTTCTTATATATATATATATATATATATATAATTGAAAGTAAATATTTGTTTTTGAATATAGTATTTGATATTGTGTAATATAACTGACTTCCCTATCACTCCCACATATGTTATGTCTGTACGATGTACGAAGTATGCTCAAAAAGTATCACGACTGAATTTGTATTTAACAAAACAAGAATGAACAATGAATGAAACATTACTTTTCTTAGCATTCAACATATTTATTCGAGTAAATGTTTCATTAGTCGAAGGACCTTTAGAATCCTCCGTTTTATACGTTATATATATATATATATATATATATATATATATATATATATATATATATATATATTCTTTGTCGTCGTACTTCTTTTAATGTCCTCTACGTCGTCAAATCTTTGAAACGAATTTCCTGTTAGCAAACAAGAAAAAGTAGCGCGAAGCTAGGTCTGATGAGTTTATACTGGTGCAGTACTTGCACAAACCTGTGTTTCGCCGAGAAATTCCAGTCAAAATGTATCACGAATTGGCACTGATTTATATTATTATGTAAATTGCTCAGCTGTAAACACGTCTTCGTTTAACTTCTATTTTTTTTTTTCATTTTAAAAATTTAAAGCATCAAACTCGATAATTTTTACCATAATTAATATAATCAAACTGCACATATATGTATATATTCGTTTTTAATTACATTTCAACCTTCATGGTTTATGTAATGCCAAAACTATCCTGAAAGAAGAATTGCAGTGGTACTATTTAACTCATAGTTAGAGGGATAAGGGGTTTCATACGTTTCCCGAGATTTTTTGTCCGTAAGTGAATGTAATAGCTCGACTGGAGTTCGAACTCGTAGTCCAGCTCTTTAAACATGACACCCGGGGACTTCTCTACTACCATTTGTTCTATCTTAAAATCGTTTTATTTTTCTTAAATGAATTTTAATTTTATTACTGGCCAAAAATACCACTACCAGGAAACTTTCTCAATAATGTACTTGACTTTTTGCAATCCTCTAATTTTGAGTATATATATATATATATATATATATATATATATATATATATATATATATATATATATATATATATATATATATATATATATATATATATATATATATATATATATATATATATATATATATATATATATATATATATATATATATATATATATATATATATATATATATATATATATATATAGTTACCGTCACAGGAAATGGACACGGTAACCCGTGTTCAAATCTTGGATAAGACTGCTTACCTTTCACATTGTATTAAAACTCTTGGAAAAAATATGAATCCAACTATTGTTCCTCCAGCTATGGGCAAATAGTAAGGCAGGCGGGTCTCTTTAACCTTGGTATGGAAACCAGTTTAAGGAAAGGAGAGCTCTGAATTCAAACTTGTTGAACTCCACTTTGAAATGACCTTGTGTCACATCCTGCTCCTGTGGAGGGGTTGGTATATATGTATAAATAAGGAGATTTTTTTTCCGAAGGAGTTGAAAATAAGAAGCATTGTTAACAGTTGCACCTTTTTCAAGGATTTTTTTTCATATTCCTGAAGACTATCAGCGTGACCTACTTTATTGACCACAGCACCCGGAACCTTTTTCTTTGCCGGAGAGTCAGTCTCTTTCCACTCCATGCTTTGTCTCGTCGTGGCAAACCCATGTTTAACCCATTTATAAACATTTTTTGGCAAAAATATGCATCTCCGTATGCATCATACATTCTTCTGTAACTTTCACATTGTTTTTACCTCTGAATCACCAAAACTTTGATTACAGATTTCTGTTCAAGCCTGGAGCATACTGTTTGATTTACTGCCATTTCAAATAGCCTTAAAACAACTATTTTTGCAAAATTAAAACAATTTCTACTCTAAACAAATTCCAAACAATCTCAAGTTTTCAGTAATGGAAAAAAATTCCGAAAAAAAAATATTGCTTTTTTTACAAAAGATTCCTCTTAAAAAATCATTAAAGTTTTTAAAAAATAAAAAGTCCTATACTATCTTGAATGATAAAAGGAAGTCGTGTACTAACTAAAACAAGGATGAATTAAGTTTTAATTTTTATTTAAGAATTTTTATTTGTAATTTTTGTTGAATAATGTTCACCATCAGTGATTAATTATGAAATGTGGGTTGACAAGGGAGGAAATTATTTTTAAAAATAAATGATTTTTACATCATAAAGTGATGACCTACCTGACTGGTATACATCCAACAAATATTTTAGGATTACAGAATGTCTAATGAATTCAGAGATTTACAACAAACTATGATATTCACTGAGATCGACAAGTCTTAAGAAAAAAGTAGTTTTTAAAAGTTTGATTAACCTAAATGCTTTGAATTTTGTAACCACAATTTGGTCCAAAACAATCTTCACATATAAATATAAAATTTAAAATTTATTGCAGCAGTTTCCCAAGCTTTGAAAAGAAGTTTATATTTTTTCAAACATAAAAAGGTGCCTTTTACTCAGCAAACACAAATATTTCGTTGATTTATTAAGTAAAAATAAAAGACATTTTAAATTTATTAATCGAAATATTTACACTTTTATTTCCTTATCTTCTAACTTCTTTTTTAATTACATTGCGGAACTTTTTATCTTTCTGACCAAATAACTGCTCTCGGTGCCTTTTGAAGTCTTCCAAGGAAATATATTAAGTTTCGATTGCTTTGTTTAATGGTATCTCAACTTTTATGGGTTATTTAATGCTAAAATCATCTGTGTAGTAGAACAGTTGTGATACTATTTAATCCATAGCTGGAGGCAGGGATAAGGGGGTTCATACCTTTTCCGAGAGTATTAGTCCGAAAATGAATATAATAGAACGACTGGAGATCAAACTTGCTTACTGCGATGTCACAATCCAGCGCGTTAGCCACTACGCAACGGAAACTCCTCCCACTCCCGGAAATTATATTTTCTCATTAAGACAATTTTGTAAAGACGGGAATAAACTGTAATCTGAAGGTGCAATACTTGGTGAATACAGTGAATGAGAGAAAATTTCTCAGTCAAACTGTAACAATGTTTTGCCTTGTCAGCAAATAAATATGCAGTCGCTCAAGCATTATTCCGTTAGAACTTTAGTCAGTTTCAAATTATGAATGAACATTTTTATTTCATTTTTTGTTTGTTTGTTTTTTGTTTTGTTTTCTCTTTTTTTTTTTTTATTTTGTTAAGGGCTATTTTTAATAGGTCTAGTGACGAGCCATACTAATTCGAATTAAACGTTTGATTCTTAATAAGGTTCACTGGTACACTTCCAATCCACTATAAACATTGTCAACTTTGGATGAAAATCGGCCTTTGGCATGATTATTCATGTTTTATGTATTCGAAATTATTGTAAAGTATCTACTTTTCGTCGAACGTCATAATTTGTTTCAGACTCGGAAAATGTTGTTAAGCTTAGCTTACAAATTGAACATAAAAACACAGTCAAGAAGGTTTTGCTTCCGTTTAACTTATATGGGGTCTCATCTCAAAGCAGCTCTATAATCAAATGATTTCAATGCCTTATTTGAATTTTTAGAATATGTCTTTTCTCAACGACTGCCGTATAACCTTGATTATGGTCAATGAATATCTCAGTTTGATTGCAACTCACTGCTCAATTCGACGATACAGGATTGTTTAAAGGGTAAATGGCAACACTTTTAATACATTTGCTACATAAACTATTTTTACCAATCGGAAAATTTAAAAAAGCATTAAATGCCAAAAATGTCACTTACTTTCTTTTATCTTTAATGTGAGAATCAAAAAGCAAAATTTGCAAATTTTCATTATCAAAAGTACAATCTAAAGAGATCTTTTTTAATGAAAGTCGCACGAAGCTGGTCAAAACTGAAACTTATATATATATATATATATATGGAGAGAAAGGGCCTTTTTAAATTATATATATATATATATATATATATATATATATATATATATATATATATATATATGTGTGTGTGTGTGTGTGTGTGTGTGTGTGTGTGTGTGTGTGTGTGTGTGTGTGTGTGTGTGTGTGTGTGTGTGTGTGTGTGTTTATCCAACCTTTCAACCACGAACAGGTTGTAACACAAAGTCAATTTTTTAAATGAAGTTCAGCTGGTTTCAACTTAAAGTTTTCCTTCTCCTCCACAGGTTGCTTAACCAATATTAAAGATCCCAGTCTGCCTAACTATATAGCCATAACTGCTTTTAGGAGGTGCCCGTGGTGTAATTGTTATCGTCGTAGGAAATGAACACGGCGACACGAGTTCAAATCCTGGACGAGACTGATTGCATTTCACATAGCACTAATACCCTTGGGAAAGGTATGAATCCAATTATTCTCCCTCCAGCTATGGGTAAATAGTAGGACAGACTAGGTTCTTCAGCCTTGGTGAGGCAACTAGTCTAGGAGAAGGAAAACTCTGAAGTCAAACCTGTTAAACTCCGCTTAAAAATTGACCTTGTGTCATATCCTGCCCGAGCGGAGGGGTTGGGTAAATAGGATATAGCCATAACTGAAAGGAGAACAAATGGATATATGTCTTTCCTATATACGTAAAGTGATCAACAAACAGTTTCGTCCAGAATTATATATATATATATACACATATATACATAAACACACACACACACACACGTGTGTGTGTGTGTGTGTGTGTGTGTGTGTGTGTGTGTGTGTGTGTGTGTGTGTGTGTAATATATTCAGTCTGTTGTTAATGAAAAATACTTTGATAATTTTTCACACGCCTGATGCCGCTTGGTAACTGTTATTCTCTCGTCAGAAACTCACAATTACTTAACGCCGTTGATTCTATGTCTGCACTAGCCTAGCATTTATATATATATATATATATATATAGTTTGTGTGTACGAATGCCAGATGTTACTCATTATCTGTTCCAAGTTATCCGTAAAAAACCGGAACATCTTTCTAGAAATATCTTTTTTCTTTAAACCAAGCACTCTCGAAATTCGGAATCATTCCGTCACTTTAAGAATATTTGTGAAAATCTTGTTAACAGTTAATCTATTATTTGTATAATTAAACAACCGTACAACCAACCATACAGTAATTGATATCTCTCTCTCTCTCTCTCTCTCTCTCTCTCTCTCTCTCTCTCTCTCTCTCTCTCTCTCTCAAGTGAAAAGGTCTCTAATAAAAGCTTAAAAGCAAATATTCATATATGCTTAATTAATTCAGGTAAATCAAAGACTCTTAAGTGTTCTATTCATATACATTCGTTCTAACTATTTACAAAGCATACATTTATTCGAATGTAATATTTTCTCTTTCTACGTCAGATATTTACAGAAATAATTTGTTTTGAAAAATTATCTGCATCAATCAAAATACTTTTCGCTTGTTTTCATCGTAAATACTCGTCTATTTTGTGACGTATTTGTTGAATGAAGCAAATTTTGATATGAAATCAAATTTGTGTCTATCCCACAACTGAATGAACCATTGCAATCAATATTTTTATGTTCTTGGAATGAAGTCATTTTAGATTTTCATCCATTTTACAATTTTCTATTCTTTGCGTAACAAAGAGTAGTTCAGTTATAAATATGAATATTCATCCACATATATAAAATATCATATGTTTTGAATGCGTATGTGTGTTTGAGGGCGCGCGCATGTGTGTGTGTATGTGCGTATGTAAGAGTTTTCTACTTTACATTATTAAAAATGTTGTTATGGTAACACGAAGCATGATCGTCTGCTAACCGCTTCATGCAAGCGTCGTGTTACTATAACAATGGATTCTTTAAAAATTTAAACGAGATATTAAATTAATCATAATAATCAGAGAAATTCAAAAATATATTAAATGATGCTAATATGTAAACACGTGTAGATATGTTGTTTTGTTTATTATTTAATTTTTCGAGGGTTTTGGAGGAAGGGTTAGGGTAGAGAGTTGAGGTAGAGGGTTGTTTTTTTTTTTGTT
The DNA here is from genome assembly GCA_963585895.1 of Sepioteuthis lessoniana. Classification (NCBI taxonomy): domain Eukaryota; kingdom Metazoa; phylum Mollusca; class Cephalopoda; order Myopsida; family Loliginidae; genus Sepioteuthis; species Sepioteuthis lessoniana. The sequence goes on along the minus strand of CAUZXS010003029.1, from coordinate 17,385 downwards.
TTGTTTTTCTAAAACAATCATGTCATACTCATAGAATTTCAATTGTATCCGTGATTTTTTTTACATACAGTTACTAGTATATCTAGAATTAATTTGTTTCCGAGTGTGTGTGGTGGGTTGATTGCATTTCACATAGCACTAATACCCTTGGGAAAGGTATGAATCCAATTGTTCTCCCTCCAGCTATGGGTAAATAGTAGGGCAGACTAGGTTCTTCAGCCTTGGTGAGGCAACTGGTCTAGGAGAAGGAAAACTCTGAATTCAAACCTGTTAAACTCCGCTTAAAATTGACCTTGTGTCATATCCTGACCGAGCGGAGGGTTTGGGTAAATAGGATCATAGTATTGCATTGTTTATCATCCTGTATTTTTGCACAGCACTGTTGCCTGCAATTTGTAAAACAATGCCCTATGACTCATATCTCTATTTAGCTGTTGTGCGGTTTGGATAACAACACACATAAAACGTATCGTATGCAACAAGAGCCTAACAACTTGTGTGTAATAGCCACGATGAATAGACCAATCACGTGATGATCTTTGTTAACAAAAGCATCAAACTCCAAAACTATAGCAACTAAATTCTTTGTAATTTATTCAAAAGTTCGTAAAGATAATATAGATACTACCAACATGACCGCCATGAAACTGTCGTTCTGCAGCAAATCACTACATCTGATTTTTTAAAAATCACCAAAAGTGAATGAATTTTATTAAAAAAAAACTTGCAAATTTTCTTCGGATCACTTAACTTTAAACACACACATTATGTGGCGCTATTAAATCGGTAGGGATATAGGATATGTACTTTCTGTTTACCATAAAAAAAAACAAAAGTCTGAAAGTGTGCATGAAATAGGAAATAAATAAATTGACAGCTATTGGAAGAAAATAGTACCCTAAATGGAATATAAAATTCTTAAAAAATATATATTTTTAGAGCATTTAATATTATGATTTAATAGAAAATATAATTTTCTTTTAGATAATAAGGGAAATAATTCTGTATCAATATTTTTGGCTTAAAAGAAGGAGGTCTTAAATTCGTACTAGCTTTTGACGAACTTTTCTCCAATCACTGGTTAAATCTAAATATTCTATTAAATAAAGAATATTTTTATTAATCGAAAAATACAAATTTTAAAGTAAGAAATGGGGAACTGTTTTTGTTTGTTGTTTGAGTTTTGTTTTTGTTTTTAATGTTTTGGTTTATAGCTTAAGATATAAAAATTGTTAGACGAAAAAAGTATGGAAACCCACAGTAACAATCGTTTGTTAAACAATTTCCAGTTTTGTCCCTTCTACTCGTGTTGAAAAATTCTATTATATTTTCAGTACGCTTTCAGTTTCATTTAGATTTCACAAGTGACTTATTTTAAGATTCTTGTGTTTGAGTTTCTTCTTTTAAAGAAGGACGTCGAAGATTTGAAAGAAGTTCAATTATTTCTTTTCATTTTTAATTCAAATTAATTTAATATCTCTTGAATTTTAATTTATAAACTGCTAAATAAACGTTTCTAAACTACCTGTTTGTAAAGTTACCATAAATAAAACATTTTCAAGTAAATTATTTGTTTATTCTCTGAAAACCTTTAGAAATGTATGAAGAAATATAAATTTTATAATAAAAATTGGGAGGTTTTAAAAAATGCGAAAATTAGTGGTTTAGAGGTAATGAAAGATTCATAGATTTTAACCAGGTGAAACATTGAATATTAAAAAAGCAATTAAACAGTACTATTTTTTCATTATTTTAATGACAAATTATTAATATGTTTAAAATAATTATTTCATTGAGTTTTATCAATTGTACATTCAAAACCAAGTTAACGTGCTTGTTTTCCTTCTTCAAGATTGAATGAAAAATAAACAATTTCCGATTTGATTTCTTATACTTAAACTAGTTTGTGTGTGTGTGTGTGTGTGTGTGTGTGTGTGTGTGTGTGTGCTCTTCCGAACTAACAATTTTTTTAGTGGGGAGAATTAATGCGCACTTTAATAGTTTATTGTGAAGTGATGCAGAAAATCTTCTGTCATTAATTTTGACCTGCTACATGGATTTAAATACCATAGAAAATAATAGAGCCATTAACGTGTAAGTAATATTCTTACGTAAATCAGTTTATTTATGTTTCTTGTTGTCATTTTCTTTAAAAATCTTTTTAAAAGTATTTTAGTATTTTAATAACATTTTTTACACTTTACGTAACGTCTAGTCGGGTAAATTTTCAACTTTTCGCGAATTCAAATGTTTGAAATGTATAAAAAATATTTAAACATGTGATGTTCTTTTGCTTTTTATACTGATGATTATGATTATTATTTTCTTTCAAATAAAACTAAAACTTGACCTTAAATAATAACTTTAATTATTTTAATTCGTTATTTAAATGAATTAGAAAAATAATTAAAGTTTTATCTAAAAAAAATTTCGCGAAATAATTCCTAAGATTATTATTTGTAAAAAGTGTGAAATAGTTCCTCAGATAATAAAATTTGTTTTATTGAAATAGCCGAGATATTTAGTTTTTTTTTTTTAGTTAACCTAGTTTAACTTGGACAATTCTCCTATTTCTACTATTCATTTGCTGCCAACACCACGATTATGACAAGTTATACAACTAATAATAATACAACAATTACTATGATCACTACTTTTGCTTCTACTATAGCTATGGCAACCACAACTATTACACCAAAAACTACAACCACAATGACTACTATTACTTTTTTCGGACATGAAAAACACTAAAAACAGTATTTGATTTCTTCCTCTTACTCCTTCTTCTCTTCCTACTACTCTTCATCCTACATAATTATCTTTTACCCTCCTCACATCTGCTCAACTCGTGACTAGCGGTAGAACTATCAACCAAGCTGCCTAACCAACTTCTGTCTTGTGGTCGTCAAATAGACTGAATTAAACATTGACTTACATTACTGGCAAGTTTATATTTTGGGGTGAATATTTGGACCTGATTTCGACTTACAACTTGGATACTATCGGATTATATGACATACCAATTCGATTGTAGTGAACAAGACTTTCGTAGCTTTATGCAAATCAACACTTCAAATTACAAGAACCATCAAGGACATTCTTGCGGAGCCTGGTATTTCGGGCATAAAGGCTAAGAAAATTGTTCGTTAAGTCCCTAATAAAATCTATAGATGTTTCTGAACAACTTTATCAATTATTTATGCTTGGTACAAAATTTTATGTCTATTTTTAATTAGATACACATACCTTTAGTTTTTATTTTACGAATATCTCTTCAGCGTAAGTGAAATTTAAAATTCACTGAAATATTACTAAATAATCTTATCCACCCATTTCCAGATATTTTGAAATATCGATGTTGGTGTTTTTTTTAATTCGTGAATAATGATGATATATTTGGCTTCTCAAAAGCATCATTGTTATCGCTAAATTCCTTATTCTCATTCCCCCAGATCTGTAGATTAGATTAAAATGTCAGTCTGGAAATCTACGAACAAAAACATCCAAAAAATAAACGTTTTCTCCAGATGTCAAAGTTTTTCATTATCAAAAATTGCTAGCACGAAACTGATCATTTGGAGTCTTAATTATCAAAATCAATGGGTGAATATACGGATTCCAATTTCTATATCACTCAGGTAAGATTCCTTCGATGTTATCTTTCATAAAAAAAAATAACTGAGCCGATTCCTTCACCGATCATTTTATTTTACCCTTGTGACGATTCTACTGTTAGAGTAGATCTATACTGCATAGCTCTAAGTGTAAAATATTCTTCTTAAACGAATTTAATGTTTTTCATGACTCTATTTTTCATAATTAAAAAATGCACGAAAACAAAATTAGTTACACACACTTAAATTAACAGTTAAATTTATTTATATAAACAGCAATACAAAAATATGTTATCAAAAGTGATCAAATAATTGTTTTTGTATATTTTTATGCAAATATTAAGATAACTTCAACTTTCTAAGACACCAAAGCTTTCAGACTAATTTTAAGTATATCAAATCTTAATTATTTACAAAAAATAATCTCCCTTTAAAAAAAAAAGTGTAAGAATTGTACTAGCGATTTCTATATGAACTTTTCTACTCAAAATGTTATATCAGGAAACAATACTTACTTCGACATCTACCTCATAGTACCTGAATAAACAGATAATCATTCTATCAGTTTATATCGTTGTTTAATAAGCTATATTAACTTCATATGATATAATACCAGATTCATATAAAGAATTAGATTATTATGTTCTTTGTAAAAAGAAAAAATAATTTATCTGTTTTCTCAATTATTTTACGTTTTTGCAATGGCAATTTTCCTTAAATAATAAAACTAGTTTGACTTAACAAAAATACACTTGAATTTTCATCTGCCTAAGTGACATCAAGCCGCTCACAATTCAATTTTTCCTTATATACATATATATTCAACAATTCTACTGCCTTTGTAACACCTTTTAAATATCGAAAGATACTGAATGCAAGTCGTAAATTATACGTTTAACCTATTAGCTATAAGTATTTGCAAATAATAATTACTTATTTGTGAAAATTTCAGTTAATGAGTTGTTCTATGATTAACAATTAAGAGAATTTTTTACAGGTTATCCTTAATATCTCATGGTCCGCACGGGCAAATTTCTTTTAATCTCCAACACTCTTTATAATTTTCCAGTAAGTTTTAGTAATACCATGTCTTGCATAGCTTTTAGTCTTACTCGAAACTCCAACTCATTCTCACTCAGGTCTGGTCCCAGTGGTTCGGTCAGTTAACGTCTCAGTTCTCATGACTGTACTAGAAACCAGATTATCCACACTCATTGAAAGAACCTATCGGATTGTTCAAAGTCAGTCAATAATTATAACCACAAACTTCACCTTTGCATTCCCCGTATTATTATCATTATTATTATTATTATTATTATTATTCCTCCTCCTCCGAATTTTTTGTTATATGAACAACAAGCAACTAAAATGTTCTATACTTACTTTTTTTTCTCTCTTTTTTTAATCCCAAAGTTTCAGCCTATCCGCCCTCCGCCCTCCGTTCTTTTACACATAAATGTCATCTAAAAGAATTTTAAAAAGATTTTTAAAAAAAGATTGGGACGCTAATGTCAATAATTTACATAGGAACAAAAGAGCCTATATTCGGAACTTTAACTAAAATTCAAATTACTTTTCTTTTCTTTTTTTTTTATTGTATTATTTATGTTACAACATACTTTTTTTCTACATCATACCAAATCTGAAATATGTTTCCTGGCAATAAAGAAAAAAAAAACTTTTTATTTTAAAAATTCTTACGACTGTTTTACACGGTCTCTGATGCTTAGTGTGTGAGTATTTAATTGTCTAATTATTTTTATTAGTATTTCGCAAACATTTGTAACAACTCTAACACAACTTTCTAATGAAACTTTTTCATAAAAATACAATAAAAAGAAAATGTATTTCCATTTAAATATCCAGGCAATTTCAAATACAGCCAACTAAGTTCTTTCTTTTATTCTCTAAAATTAAGTTTTATTGTTTCAATCTAATATAATCTAATCAATACATCCGGGTTATTCAACCTACGATGACAGGTGGCTGAAATTTCTCACAATTTTTAACGGTAAATAGCATAATTCGGTTAGTCAACAAATACTATAAAGTTTGAAATTCTGCGCGCTTTTAAAACTATGCCTACATTTATATAATGCAAATATATTCATATGGTTATATATTATATTCTATGAGATTTTTTTCATTTATTCTTATATTCTAAATAACCTTTTGAAGTTGCTGCTATATGAATACAAAACATTACAAACTCTGGCTTCTCTTATTTTTCATTTTATAGGCGGTCCTTTTTTTGTTTTATTTTGGAGTTTTTTGGTTTGGTTGTTGTTGTTGTTTTTTTGGGGAGGTTTTTTGGAGGGGGGTTACCTTAAATTTCTATTTATATTTCAAATCCTGTTTTATCTTTGATCGTTTATTTATTTTTATTTCATTAATTTATTTTTCATTTCACTTTTTTTTTTCGTACTTCATTTCTTAAAGAATAAAATGAAAGCTATTCTTATTTTTGGCATAAAAGATTTTTAAGTATGATTTTACAACGAATAAATATGCGCACGAGTAGCACGCACGTGTGCGCACATGCATACACACGTGTGGGGAAGGGTACACGCGCACACATAAATATTGTTACTTTTGGTAAATCTACTGCTTCAAAAGTTACTTTTTCATTCTTTTTTTTTTTTTTTTTTTCTTTTCTTCCTGTTTTCTTATTCTTTCTCTTATGAAGACATTTTTATTGATTTGTTTTATTCCATTTTGTAATTGATCCCGATTGAAACCATTTTCCATTCTGATCCCATTTAAACTGATTCAGCAAATTCACTTTTTCTTTCTTTCCTTTTTATTTTTCTGACATTTTTTTTTTTTTTTCGTATTGAATTTCATACTCTCTTTACTTCGTTTTTTATTTTATTCTATTGATTTATTTTTTGGTTTACTTTCATAATACAAATTGTTTTGTTTTTTTGTGGGGGAATATATATATATATATATATATATATATTACCATTTCATATATTATTCAAATAATTACAGTTTCTCATCTTCCTTAGATTATAGTTTACTTGAGTCCAATATTACTGCAACTTAGAAGCATAATGCATGACACACACCATCTGCATAACAGCGTAAAACAGTAATGTGATATTGACGTTTGAATTCTTTTTTCTTTTTCTTTTTTTTTTTTTCAAGGCTCATTGTCCTGGCATATGTGATAGTTACTTCACTCTATGTGTGCGTGCACGTGCGGACTTGAGAAAACTAATTATCAAGTTAATTCTGATCCACTTGGATATTCCATATTTATAGTCTTGTACCTGACACACTTACATGTAAATACACACTTGTTAGAAACACAACTCATAAATTATACCAAAAACTATACGACTAAAAAATTTGCTCTGTTAATACTCACAAAATGGGCGTTTTATCTTTTATTAGTATTCCCGTTGGCGTATCTGCGTACACGTTGTGTGTAGATTCTTGTAATATACTGAGACATTCTATCAAACCATGCATCGACGGGAATTGTCCATTTATTATAAGTATGTGAATTTATTTGAAATTCAAAAATCTCGATGAACGGATATTCATGCAATACACGTTCACATGGTTCCTCTTCAGAAATATCCTTATATTTATGCATAGGTATTTAAGATATTTTTTATAATATTAAGACACGTATCTTTATATGCGCGTGTGCACACACACACATATATATATATATATATATATATATATATATATATATATATATATATATATATATATATATATATATATAATCATTTTCTATATGTATGTCTATATAAATAAGAAAGTTGAAAGTAATGCTGAAAATCATATTTATTTTTTCGTTTCTTTGATGAGAAAAAAGAAAATGTTGGTGTTTTGTTGATATTTACATGTTTTCACACGAGAGGAACAAATACTCTCATATAATTAACAATTTTTTTAATCAAAAAGTTATTTTGATGTTTTAAAACTGGAAAGTATTTAAGGTATATAATTGTATATCGCATATATATACGAATATATGTAAGAAAAAAAAAGAATTTTAAGATTCTCTTGTGAGCCTGATATCTGTTAATTGTTGGTCTTTGTACTTTTTAAAATCATTCTAAACATATTATTTGGTAAAGGAATCATTTATGCTCATCTGATTCGAATGAAACTTAACAAAAAATATCACAAACTTGCACAAAAATACTCAAAACAAACTTACATGCTTCCATGACAAAGGAATTCTGAAAATATGCAATATTTTTCTTAATTTTTTTCAATTCAGTGCAAAAAATTGACACTTTTTTTTTTCTATCCAATTATGATTCAAAGACATTAGATAATCAGTGAATCACATTGAAAAATAAAGTTCAACGGCGTTACTTTCACGCTAACGGTAAGTTTTATAGTCGACGATTTAATTTTTTTTCAAAGTAAAGGAATTGTTAAAAATTACAAATGTACTATATGAATTATATCCAGACTTACTGATTTTTATGATTAAACATTAAAATATGATTTTTAGGAATAAAATTCAAAATTTATAATAAAATTTATAATAAAATTCAAATTTTAGAAAACGATGTTTTGTAATAGGAGAATTTGAAAGAAAATCTATCAAACACAAATGCATCACAATTTCGTTTCAATTAATTTTTCTGTTTTGAAACAGATTTTCATGGAGAATTTAAATTAATTTCACCAGGTGCTACAATCTCATTATATTTTTATCTGTTTAAGCTCACATTTCACAATGCGATTCAATTTCATAAATACATTTAGCATTTCTAAGGTCGACGTCTAAGATCAAAATTTTTAATTTATTTATATTTTTTTTCTTTCAGATACATCCAATTTTTAAGAAAAAAATATACGTACTTTACTTTTCTGAAGATTACTAATATATATATATATATATATATATATATATATATATATATATATATATATATGTAATCAGTAGTGTGCACGCGCGCCTGAATAAAATAAAGGACAAATATTTTTCTGTTCGGTTTCTTTGTTTAACTGCGTATCAATCTAAACAAAAAGAAAAGACATAAAAAGATAAATGCTTTTCAAACATAATTAAAGTCACAACTGTATATTTTGCTTTCAATCAAATATATTTTATCTTAAAGATATAATGTTGTATAGAATATTAAAAACGTCTAAACTAATGTGGAAATAATTTTATTAATGCTCCAGCTGTATATGAAGATTCTTTTAAATTTGATGTAAAAATCATTTTGGATAAAATTTTGAAAGACAGACCTGCCACAGGAATTTGACTAATGAATAGTTTAAACTTGACAACCTCGCTATTTTTTTTTTTTTTTTTTTTTTTTTGAGGGTTAGAGTTTCCTTAAGTAATAAGGATTATCATATTAATTTTAATTAGAGATCTGTTTAATATGTTCTTCGCTAAGAGACGACGAAAATACAACAATTATATCTTTTAAAACCAAAATAACCAAACAAAAATAACACGCTAAAAGAAAAAACTGGGAATTTTTTATGAAAGATTTGGGAAATATTTAAAAGTAAGTAATTATAAAGAAATATATCTGTAGTGTTCGTTTTATCCTTCGTGTGTGTGTGTGTGTGTGTGTGTGTGAACGTGCGTTTCATATATGTAGATAGTTCAAATATTTTATATATATAAATAATATTGTCAACACTTTAATAAGAATCAATATATTTTCAAAGATATTAATAATTGTGAAAATTGGAAAAATTCCAACCCCCAAAAATGTATCAAAAGAAATGTTTGTTGAATGTTAACTTTCATCCAATTAATTCATTGTAGTCTCTCCATATTATTGCAATTCTACATTGTAATAATAATATCACCATATTTTATCTCTGTTACATGACTATTAGTGTCCTCCCATTCAGGATTTCATGTAATTTTGTCGAGGTGAAGGTGATATTACTACCCTCATTCTTTCTCATGATATAATAGTAGTTCTGATCGTACGAGTAAATAGAACATCTATTTACGGAAATGAGGTGGGCCATTTAATATCTTTCAGATGTTTACCTTAGATTAATTTCTTCCCATATTAAATTACTGTTGAAAATATTCTCCCTGTATTTTCCCTATTCAATTTATTAATCCTTTTAGTGTGTTCTATTTTTGTAAATTAAACAGAAGATTAGTGTGTGTGTGTGTGTGTGTGTGTGTGTGTGTGTGTGTGTAAGTGTAAATTATTCAATAACAGTCAGCTAAAAGTAAATATAATTTCTTTAAAATGTATTTACGCTTAAATTTGTCTCTGTATTTACCGATTAAAAAAAGTGTTCTTCTCATAAACAAATTAGTGACGACTATCAGCAACTTACTGCCTTTTATCTATTTGTTCATTTATTATTTATGAAGATGAATATGCAAATAACTTACCAATCTTTGTTAACCTATATACTTGGTAAAACACTTGTTACAACTCAACTTTATCGTTTCAAACCATCTTTTAATTATTAGAAGCAAAACAACTTCTCTGTAATAAAATATATTTGTTTCATTTTCAAACAATCACTTAACGCTGCTTTTGGAAGGTTGCAGTATTAAAAAGTATATACTTTTTAAAGCTTTCTATGACCTACAAATAAACGAAACATCCAATTTGATATGATGTACGTGTCATTGCCTTAGATTTATGATTAGAAGTGTCTAGGATTATATCATATAGGTATAGAAATCATATCAGAAATTGTTCTTTGCTGTTAATACCACATAACATTGTACAACCTGTCGCGTATTCCTTATAGATAAAAGTACTGTCATGTGATTTTTAATTGATTTGGCATACCACAATAAATGATACCTCAGTGACCTCATAGATTGCTGGAAACGTTCAGCCAATACAAAAATAAAACGATCTATTGATTAAAATTGTAACTTTATATAAAAGTGGCTATATTTATTTATTAGTAATCCGTTTGTGTTTCTAAAAGGATACAAAATGTTAGCCGTATTTGACATTATAGAATTTTGATGAACAATTCTAAAGAATTATTCCTTTTTCTTACAGTATATCTTTGCGACAGTATTATAGTATTAGTGTTGTCATTATAAAGCGATTGAATACTGCTCAGTATTCAATTCATAAACATTTTAAACAAAGAGGGCATTGGTTAATATAAAACAAATCAATTGAATCGGTCAAACAAGACTGTAATTTCAATAATTAATTCAAATCTTTTCTATATAACTTCCTTTTTTACTATTGTAAATATTTTGCTAAACTTGTTGATATATAAATATCGCTTAATTCAGTTATCCTAGCGGTCAGTATAAAGATAATGAGACATCAAGCATCGGTTACAAAATGCACGTTCAATAAACCGTAATATAAATACTGACTCTGTTAATATTAATGAAATAGCTAATGTAATAAAAAATATTACAAATTTTTTACTATACATATTTTTCTTCAATTTCTTTTCATTTCTAAATAAGTTTGACGGATTTTTCTATGAAAGGGAAACACTCAAAGAATTGCAAACAATTTGATAATGAATGCAATTTACTTATTATCCCTTTTAATTACAGTAAGAAAATGGAATTTTAGATCTTGTTTCCAAATGTTTATGTAGGGAAAGAAAGCGATATAAATTTAACACAGAAAAGCAAATTAGAATATTACAAAAATGACTCTAAAGTAACTTGCAATAGCAAAACTCAAAGCATTGGTGATTCTCGATTTGTTAAGAATCGAAAACTTAAATCAAATCATGAATAGTAAGTCATCAATATAGAATCTACTATATACACTGTGGAATTATTTACGTAACTTCTAAGAATATTTAATATCTACTACTGCATCATTTTTTTACTCTTATAAAGATACAACTATAAACGCATGCGTATTGAAAATAATAAGAATTTGATTTAAATCTGATTCATCAATGACTCCTTTCATTTATTTTTACCACAAACTTACCACATTGCAGATTTGTACTTCTCTATTTTGAAGTTTTCTGCTTTCAATGACTTCTCGTTTTACTTTATAAGGATAATAAAATCTCATCTAATTTTAAAGTAATATATAAAATCCGTTTCCAAAAATCACGCTAAACTTAAGAAATTCAATGAATCAGATGTTTCATTTCTATAATGTATTACGAATTCTCTTTGAGCTTAGCTTATGAAAAAGGAAAAGCGAAATATTGGTTAGCACATTGACAAGTGATCACTTAAAATATTCAATGTTGTTTTAAAGGATTATTTTGAAAATTTGTACGTTAGCAAAATACTAAAGAAAAAAATGTTCCATGATAATAAAAAAAATTGGATGTAAATTTAGCATATTCTACTTTCACATGAAGAATGAGATCTCTTTAAATACCGAGCATAAAAGAGCAGATTGCCAAAGATTTAATTGGTGCTGAAACAAAAAGAAAAATGAATGGAAAAAGATCATTAAATTTGCACAACAAAATTAAGTTTGAAAATTTTTGTAAAGAAATTATTATTTTAATAAGTAGAATGCAAGTTAAATGTGAAGAGTTTCACGTGCTGTTTGAACTGGAATGTGTCAGATAGGACTCCATCAGCCTTTTGGATAAAAAAGATGTAATAAATTGTAGTTTACAAGTAGAATGTCATGCTCTCTCTCTCTCTCTCTCTCTCTCTCTCTCTCTCTCTCTCACTTATATATATATATATATATATATATATATATATATATAGTAAAACTGATAACAACGATTCAAGTGGAAGGAGAGATTTATTGACAGGATAAATAAATCTCTCCTTCCACTTGGATCGTTGTTATCAGTTTTACTACATATTGTCGGATTACAATCCTTTATTCAGTCTTCATATATATATATATATATATATATATATATATATATATATATATATATATATATGAATTTTTAAAAAGTATTGTCATTTTAGAAAATGTATGTGTCAATATCTATTTAATTCATTCCTTCTTAACCAAAAGGAATCTCACAATGCACCAATCTTTTTTCACATCAGTATACAAAAAATGCCATACTAATTTATTTTAAATACAATTCAGAGTAAGTGAATATATTTTTTTCACGGCATTTTGACTCTGGGTTTTTACCTTTCACATATTATATGGCCTGTGTAATATCGTAACCAGTTTTATTTACCTGTGTGCAAACTTGGTTCCCTAAGGTATTTACTATTTGCTCTTCATCCATAGCAGTTCTGACAGCTGAGATTCTAATTGCCTTGACAGATTTACTCGGTATTTGCATTTACCCAATTAAGTTGACTATTTTTCAATAAAACCAGTGAATATATTCTCAACTATTTTAATAGCAAAGGTTGTGTGCATTTCACAATATGTCAAGAAAACATTTTTAATGATTTTTTAGACATAAACTTAGCGATTATTTATTGAAAAATATGTCTCTTCTTTTACTCTTTCTACACAAAAATTAAAATTAAAATTTGCTCTGAATTAAATTTATAAATTCATAAGATGAACTAATATATTTGTAGTTTTTTATAATTATGCATGGGATGCTGTCCAACATAATAAAATTATGTTATCAACCATTTACAGATAAACAGCCAGATAATACTTCGTAAAATATTTCTAAACACATTTTATGTTCTTCTCCATATGTATTAAATATATTAAATCAAGCTAGACAACACTAATTTGATAGACTACATCAGCGTTAGAGTGTTCGCCAATGGCCCGGGAGACCTGGGTTCAATCCCAGTCGAGTCATACCAAAGACTTTAAAATGGTACTTGATACCACCTTGCTTAACACTCAGCATTATAAGGTACGGTCAAGGGTAAAGTGGAGCAATCCTGGGAATGGAGTAGCGCCCTCCCCTACACCTTGGTGTAGTAGCTATCGAAAAGGGAGCCTTCGGGTCACCCTCGACTATGGTCGCCAACTTTACTTACTTTACATGTATCTCTATTAATGAAAAATAAGAGAAATATAAGAATAAAAAGTCAAAGTGTCTATCGTTTTGTTTTGTTTGTTTGTGTGTTTGTTTTTTTTTGGGGGGGGTAGGAGGGGTTGACATTCAACCACAACAAAAATGTGTTAAAATAAGCTCTTTCGTTAAAAATATTTTACTTCATAATGCTTTGTGTGGATCCTAAGTTAAAGTGAAAAGCAAGTGTAGGCAAGGTCTGCATAATAATTATATCTGTGTGCGCGTTTATGAAAATTTAAGAGAAAGTATTTGTTTTCAGTTATCCAAATACTCAATGCATCCCTTTAATTTAGAATGTACTATACAAAGTGTCATGTAAGAAAAATCAGTGGATATTTCTAATCTAATCTGATATCAGTAAAAATTTTAATTTTCGTCATAATACATATAATGATGACAATGATATGATTGTACCTTGCCATTCTGACCATCTGTTAACTCCTTGTCAGGACACTGAAATCATTTTATTATTGCAGATAAGTTATTATCATACAATAAGAAAATACTGATTTTAGTTTCAAATACATCGAATAACTAAATGCATTAGATATTTTTATAGGTCACAAGTTATAGAATATTGTTTTTCTCAAATAGTATTATGATTAAGAAATACTCAGTAATAATTGTTTAATATCTAATTTCCTACAGCCGAAATCGAAACTACACAAAGATAATTGCGGACAATATTTTTGATGCATTCACATGTTTTCTTGCCAAAATGGTTTACGTTTTTTTAACGTTTTTAAGCGATTTCATAGAAAAGCGTTGCTGCATCAACCAATACGTATATTAAATAGAATTTTTTGAAGATTTATTTCCATCTGCACGTGTTCATGTTTTGTAACACTTTCAACGTTTCATTTGTTGATTTTGTATGAATCAAGCCAATTTCTTACAATTTAAGCAAGTCTACTAACATTCACTTGAAGATTACAAAACAAAGAAATACCTTTTTAAAAAGTTATCACACAATACATGTACATTTCATTCACTCATCTCTGAAAATATTCCGGCAATCAACTTCGCTAAATTTTTTGTTAAAAGTTGAGTATTTTTTAATCCTTGATAAAAAGATTGTAGCAAGATACAAAACACACATTCTTATATTTCTCTTATTTTTCAGGTATATATATATATATATATATATATATATATATATATATATATATATATATATATATATATATATATATATATATATATATATATATATATATATATATATATATATATATATATATATATATATATATATATATATATATATATACGTAGTCTAATAAGTTAGTGTATATACTCCAGTAAATAAAGTTGGCCACTTTAGTCGAGGGTGACCCGAAGGTACCTTTTTCAATAGCTACTACACAGAGTCGTCGGGAAGAGCGCAACTCCATTCCTTGGATTGCTCCACTTTACCCTTGATCTGTGCCTTAAACTGCTGAGTGTTAATTGCCTAATGAGTAGAGTTTTCACCAATGGCCCGGAAGACCAGAGTTCAATCCCAGATCGAGTCATACAAAAGACTCAAAATATGGTACTTGAAGCTATTAAAAGGGGGCCTTCAGGTCACCCTTGACTATGGTCGCCAACTTTACTATATACTCCAGAGGATTATCTCTAGTTAAAAAAGGTGGGGGGTAATTTGTTAATCGGTTGTGTTGTTATAAATATTCATTAATAAAATTACGAGCAAATTCAAAGCATTTCCAAAGCGTTTGTAATTTTACTCTGTTTTTATACCACTTCGATTTTCCGGATTAACTTGCATTACATCAATTAAGATTAAGAGGTTTTTCTTTACAAAGATTCCTTCTCAAAAAAATTGTTAGAGTATGAATTGGAGATAGTAATTAATGTGATCAACAGATGGCACTTTAAGTACAAGTTGATAATACTAGCAAAAGAAAAAACATTACATCTAGTGATAATCTTCAACAAACATTCAAAATATCTTTACTGTACATAGTTGATTAGCTAACTATTTGACAAACAGGTCATTTTCATAATTTCTTAATTTAAATGAAACCCATTGATAATTCCAAACAAAACATGCAGATAAACTTATTGATAAATATATATATATATAACATGAGATATAGTCAATATATCATTTGTGACAGTATTAATTCATACTATGAGCTTGAGGTTAAAAAACTTTAAATATGCATTTTTTACAATCAAAATTTTAATTAATTTGTGAGTTGACTAGGTAAAGAGACTATGGGAGGTACTCTCATTGTTTATAATGTCAAAGTTATCTCCCATTATCCATTCTACAAGTAAACAACTAAAATTAAGTTTAATGCAAAAATTACCAGGTATCAAAAAGGACATTATCGTGAACTGAAATATAAGGAACAAATTTTCGGATAAAATTCATACATTGTTAAACAAAATTGCTTTTTTTCCGAAGCAGAATGTTGTAAAAGACTGAATCGCTGAAACAACCATTTCCTTCCCGCCTCAAACACGTTTGTGAGTACCTTGATACATGATTTGATATTGATCAGGGTAAGCTTATTAGCCTATTTAGCTTAACAATAACTTACGAAATGAAAGGACATTATTTGAAATATGACACAAGATAAATGATCCTTATTACTCATCTTATTTCAACAGTTAAATAAATTATTTCTTATCTTTTGCCTTTTTTTGTATAAAAGATTGATTTCCTGATAACATATATAATTATGGACATCTAAAAGTTTTCATTTATATATTTATTTATCTATCGATTAATATTACATTATTCATTTCGAGAGCGTGTGGCTGAACAGATCGAATTATTGGATTTTAAAAGCTGTGTACAGTTATCAATCGGCAAGAATATAAAGTTTCAATTCTTGAAGTTAAGAAAATGTTACAAGAATTATGAATATTTCAACTTCCAATCAAATACCTCTGAGTAAATGAGTGTTCACGTACATATATATATATATATATATATATGTATGTATAAACACACACACACACACACACACACAATATGTATATATATTATATATATATATTTATATATATATATATATATAGTAATCCACAGAAAGATCTGTTTCGTTCTATCAAAACTCATCAGTGAGACTACACAGTATCTCCCCATAGCTGGAATCGAAACCAGTTGATTCAAACGCCAAGACAAAACTTCTAACCATTTAGCTACGAGGAAAAATTAGCTACGAAGTACA
Organism: Sepioteuthis lessoniana; assembly: GCA_963585895.1. Classification (NCBI taxonomy): domain Eukaryota; kingdom Metazoa; phylum Mollusca; class Cephalopoda; order Myopsida; family Loliginidae; genus Sepioteuthis; species Sepioteuthis lessoniana. The sequence continues at coordinate 683 of CAUZXS010003029.1, read as the reverse complement.
TTTTAAACGGTTATGAATCACAATTAATATAGTTTAAGTACATTCGTTTAACAGATATATATATATATATATATATATATATAAATGCGTGCGTGTGCGTTTACTAAAAATATATCATTCAGTGCTTATATATATGAAACATATCTGATTTACCTATATGATAAATATATACATCTATATGTTATATAAAAAAAAAATGGAATGATATACGTATGATATATATACGATAGGTCTATATATTATGTATATGATATATAAAAAAATTTATATTTATATATATATATATAAATAAAATGTATAAATGAAATAAATGTATATGATATACATATATATATGATATATATATATTATATATGATATATATATATATATATATGATATATATATGATATATATATATATATGATATATATATGATATATATATATATATGATATATATATGATATATATATATATGATATATATATGATAATACATATATATATGATATATATATGATATAAATATATATATGATATATATATGATATACATATATATATGATATATATATGATATACATATATATATGATATATATATGATATACATATATATATGATATATATATGATATACATATATATATGATATATATATGATATACATATATATATCATATATATGATATACATATATATATCA
>CAUZXS010003028.1:0-15492 GCA_963585895.1 Sepioteuthis lessoniana | reverse complement strand
TATAAATATATATATATTTTTATATATATTATATATTTATATATATATTAAATATATATAATATATATATAAATATATATTTATATATATATATATATAATATATATATATATTTATATATATATATATATTTATATATATATATATATATATATATATTTATATATATAAATATATATAGTATATATATTAATATAGTATATATATTATATATATATGTATATATATTATATATATGTATATATATTATATATATGTATATATATATATATATATATTTATATATATATATATATATATATTTATATATATATATATATATATATATATATATATATATATATATATATATTTATATATATATATATATATATTTATATATATATTTATATATATATATATATTATATATATTTATATATATATATTTATATATATATATGTATATATTTTATATATATTTATATATATATATATATATATATATATATATATATATACATATATATATATACATATATACATGTGTGTGTATATATATATATATATATATATATATAAATGTGTGTGTGTGTGTATATATATATATATCTAAACATCCAAGGATCTTTTAATAAATAAGTGGTGTTTTTTTTTTAAAAGAGCAAAATAATTTTATTAATTTTTTTCATAAATGTACTTACATTTTGACATGTTTGGCTTAGAGCAAAAATTATTGCAAAAATATTTGTTTTGAGGCTATTCAAATGGTGGAAAATCCGGGCTTAAACAGGTCTGTCATCAAATTTTGGTGGCTAAGAATGTGTAAATCATGTGAAAATTACTGAAGAATGTGTTCATAGTGAAGCGAGTTTTAGTAAAAAAAAATTACAATTGGCTAGACATGGATTTGCTACTATGAACCCGACTGACTCTCTAGTAAATAAAGAGTACAAGGAACAGCAGTTATTAAAGAAGTTCACACTGACTGTCTTCTGGTATATGAACGGATCCATTACTATTGGAAAAGATCGGCCAAGTTAGCTGTGACTGTAGAATATGCCAACTGCATCTCTGCAGAGGAGTAAGACCCCCACATCCACCCAAAGAGTGTCCTGATGTGACACTAAACCATCTGATGTTGAGGCTCCAGTCCTGTGGCTTTAGAGAATGTGGAGTACCTCTTTATTGCCATTACTTCCAGTCCATTCTGTATCTGTTAGTCCCATCTATGAATTAAATGGAACTATTTAATCCCTTACTATACTTAACCATTTCACTGTGTGCAAACAAATGATTGTTAAATTGAATTATTAGTATTATATAGCAGTACTTGGAACAATTTAACTGTGTGCAAACAAATATTGTTGACAAGAATTACTAGTTTTAAATAGTTATACTTGAAACCATGTAACTGTGCAAAGAAATAAGCTCTGGCTCATTTAAAATTTGTTACAAACTATTTGTTTACAAATAATATATATATTTAATATATATGTCTAAACAGCATTTGGCATTAAATAACCTACAAGGGTTGATATACTGTAAAACATACCAACCAATCTACTAACTTGAAAAAGGTGCAATTGTAAATAATTCATTAGGCAAAATTTACCTTTTAATTGAATGACCTGCATATATATATATCTCCAAATTCTTAAAGAATTTGGTAACCGTATATTAAATATTTCATTAGAGAAACTGTTCCAATTGGTATCTTTTTATTCTTAGCATAAGGGAAGCCATCAGTATATCATAAAATTTCTGTAGGTTTTTTTTTTTTTTTTTTGTCTGTGTTGTTTGTTTATTTTGGGGTTTTTTTTTTTCAAATAATGCAAACTTTCAAGGATAAAACATGTTTTATCAAGAAAATACATTAATCATGTGTTGATTGTGCATATCAGTTTTGGTGACCATGCGGCTTTGAAGTAGGGAACTTACTACTGCCATCAACATTGTCAGATTTGTATTTAAGAAAAAAATTAGGGGAGGTGGCTGTATGAATGCCAACAATGTTATTTTTGCTATTGAGTAATTTTTCAGAAAGAAAAAAAAATTCTCCTACAACCAGATTTAAATCCAGCTGAATGGCTTAAATATGTGTATCTAAACAGATTATATTAAAACTTACTGTAAAGAATTTCTAAAATAATGATTTTGAGGAGGAAGACAAAAATAGGTTGTTTGATTTTTAACAGTGTATAATGCTGCTGTTGTTATTATTATTATTATTATTATTACTACTACTACTACTACTTCTTGAAAGTACTGAATAATATTAATCCTGTGTTTTTAACTAGAAGATAACTGTACAGAGAATGAAGGGTTGTATAGAACTACAGGAGATAAAGAGTTAAAATATACTTGATTACTGTCTCCCCAGGTGAACCTATGTTAATTAGGCCACAAACTTTTCAGTCAACCCTTATGACTCTATTTCTCATTGGAAAGAAACTATCTCATACTAGTAATACTTACTAAAGATATATATAGTTTTTGAAAATAATTTTTTTCTTTACCAAATCATTTCAATTCTGAAAGCATTTCAAATGAAAAATTTTTATAAGTGAATTACTGGTTGGAGAATGAAAAAATGAAATTCATATCTATCATTTCTTTTTATACACTTCATTTTGTTAAAAAAGGACGTTTGAATTTATTCCAATATTTTTATAATTGTTGATAAATTTTAAAGAAATTTCTAAATCTTGAGACTAAAATCATTCCTGCTGTTATAAATATTGGACAATATAGTATTGTAATGCTAACCATTTTATTAGATACAAATAAACTAATAATTTGATGCCATTAGATATTCATGGCAAAATGCAGATGGGTGTTTTACACACATGCAGACACGCATATATATCTCCATTTCATACTGAGTGCAAGATAATTTATTGTTCAATATCTTATCAAATTTACCTATTTAGATTTTGCAATAATTATGGATTCTTTTGACTAATATATTAAGACAGAACTTACCACAACTTTTCAACAGTAAATATAAGAATTTTATTTTATCATTACTATTAAAGCTTTTTTTCTTTGGCTATATATAGATAGCTACTTATATTTTTAAAAAGATGAATAAATAACCTGTCTTTTTTTTTTTTCTCTCTAAAGGGTCTGCTAAATTCAATTTAACTTACCCTTCTTTCAAACTAATTCATACAAGTTCAGTTTGGAATCATCAGGTTTTGTAATTCATTGCATACAAAAACTGAACTTTTAACTGATGCTAAAAACTAATAGATTTAATTTGAAGGATAGGCATTTACAAAATTGTCAATCTCTATCTTTTTAACATTAATCTATTTATTTAAAATCAGCTACACATTAGACTTTCTTATGCAGAACTATTTATATTAAGAAAAGATGATTTATTTATTGTTGGCTATGATTTATTTTTTAATTAATTTTTTTAATATTGTGATTTTTAGTTTTTAAGGTTTTTTAAAATCCTCTTTTTCTATAAGATAAAAAATAGACTTCGATGCCTTTGAAAACTAAAATACACAAGCACCTTTCCATTAACTTTCCAGCCTCATCATTTCTTTATAGAATGTGACATTTTCCTTGACATTTTGTTACTTTTTTTTTTTTTTTTAGAATTCTTTTGTGTTGTTTTTATGATGAACTTACTTGTACTTGGGGGGGATTTTTTGTTATTGTAAGAATATATCTTTTATACTAGCAAGAAAATTACAAGATTACTGTTTATTTTCTCTCCAGTTTGAAGATTATCTACTTTACCTAGTGCTTTAGTCTTTACCACATCTCTGTGTTTATGATGAGCTATTGTCAGTTTTGAAGGATTCAAATATTATACTTTCTTTTGTAGTTTAAGAAATGGTAGGTGAATTTAGAAAAGTATCCTCAAGCACTATAAACTGAAAACCTTTCTGGAAATAATGTCAGCTAAATGAAATATCTCATTGAAGCATACATTTTATATTTGTTTTGGAGGACTTATTATTTCTACATCTTTAGGGATTGATCAAATATCATTTTTGATGATGATGACTTTTTTACATTTTTAAGTTTTAAATGTCCAACATGAAACCATAATTTCCAGATTTAAAAATATTGACATCTTCATCTTTGACACAAACAATAAAATAAACAGAAAAAATATTTCTTTGGTTTTTCATTTTTCGGCTCCAATTTCAAACTTGGGTCAAAAGAATGTAATCATTTTTTACCTAAATTTATTCTCAAAAAGTTTATACACCTCCAATAAAATGCAATGGAGAATGAATTCAGCAATATGGTACATCCATTTTTTTTTTTTTTTTTTGCCAGTATCATGACATCTGTGTAAGCTATAACTCTGTGTGTTTACACATCCATTGATATACTATTCAATGATTTGCATTTTTTTTCTCCTTCTTGATAGAATTTTCTTTCATTATGTTTAATGTTGTAATCAATGTTTGTTTGAGAGATGCATTGTCATTTCTTTCCATATTAATTAAACTTTTCTGTCACTATGCTGCTATATCATTTTTCTTGAGTTTAAAAGTTTTGGAAAATTATAAGAAAATTTTTATTTCACAAAGAAATTAAAGCTACAAAATTATTTTGCATTTAAGTTTAACTTTAAAAGAAAGAATGGAAAAAATGATATTTTTTTACTTTTTGAAGATCCTGATATATTCATGACTATATAAATAAAAATATATAAAGCTTAATTACCAACACTTGCATTTTGTTTTTTCACTCGCACACACATACACACACAAGATGGTCATTATGTTTTGAAAGAAATTAAAAGAAATGTTTAATATTGCTATAAAAAAATGAGGACTAGCTAAACTTCTTGAAATAATGCCATGTACAGGTTTTATATACTATTTAGTTATATAAAAATATATCTATTGTGGTTGGTTCAATAAATAAAAAAAAACAATATCAATGTATGAATATAACATAGATATGAACCAATATTATGCATTGAAATATGAAGATAAATAAATTAGATCTTAAACAATAGAAATTTTCAATATTTTTGCCCAATATATGTGTTTGTGTGTGTGTGCACGCACACACACAACTTTGATTCTTAACTAATGTTTGGTATCAATACACTCTTATTCTTTTCAGCTTTTCTTCATTTTTTTTTTTTGTCTTTGTCTTGTTCTAATTTTCTTTTATCTTTATTCTCATTTTCATTTTTTTCCCTCTCTTTCATTTTCCTCTTTTAATTTTTTTTGTCTGTTTATTTTGTCTTTTTTATAGTTGTCTTCTTTTTTTTCTTTTTTTTTCTTTTTCAAATACTTTTTCTTTTTTCATTGTTGTCTTTTTTTTTCATTTGTGTATTTGCCTCCTTTTCTGTCTCTCTTTCTTTTTTTTTTTCTCATGTTCATTTTTTAAATACTACTTTATTCTGTATAATTGAAATTACTGAATAATATTAATCCTCTGTTTTTTAACTAGAAGATAACTATACAGAGAATGAAGGGTTGTACAGAACTACAGGAGATAAAGAGTTAAAATATACTTGATTACTGTCTCCCCAGGTGAACCTATGTTAATTAGGCCACAAACTTTTCAGTCAACCCTTATGACTCTATTTCTCATTGGAAAGAAACTATCTCATATTAGTAATACTTACTAAAGATATATATAGTTTTTGAAAATAATTTTTTTCTTTACCAAATCATTTCAAGTTTGAAGGCATTTCAAATGAAAAATTTTTATAAGTGAATTACTGGTTGGAGAATGAAAAAATGAAATTCATATCTATCATTTCCTTTTATACACTTCATTTTGTTAAAAAGGACATTTGAATTTATTCCAATATTTTTATAATTGTTGATAAATTTTAAAGAAATTTTAAAATCATTATGGTTTGAAAGAAATTAAATGTTTAATATTGCTATAAAAAAACAAAAAAAAATTTTATGTTCTGTTCTTTGCAGGCAATCCATACAGTGAAGAAGGTGAAGATGAAGAGACACAGAATTCTGAATTACTTGGAAGTTCAGGTAATTCTTTTTATATATCCTCCCACCCAAACATTTATTGCACAAAAATATAAATAAAAACTTTCATTGTAATAGATGATTTTAGTGGAATTTGTGGTTGTTGGTATTCAATTTTTCTACATCAGTGGTTCCCAAACTTTTTCAGGTTGCCACCCTCTATGCCCCCAAGACACACCCTTACCCCTTACCGCCACTACCACATAGAAGGTGCATACAATAAGTTTCCAGACTTTTTTTTGTATGGGCACTTTTATTGATAGTATATACATGAAACTCTAGTCCCCTTCAAAGTCATCTCCTCCGGCTGCAATGCACTTATTGTACCATTCCAACAACTTCTGGAAGGCCCCATGGAAGTCCTCTTGTGTGAGCGTATCAATGACCTTCATCACAGCCTCTTTCATCTCCTCAATTGTCTCATAACAACAGCCTCTGAGCTTAGGGAATAACCAAAAGTCACATGGAGCAAGATCTGGACTATGGGAGGCTGAGGAACTGTCTTGATACCCATCTTGGTCAAATAGTCTGTGACAAGGATGGAGTTGTGGACTGGTGCATTGTCCTCATGGAAATGCCACTGACCCGATTTGAAGAATGCTGGCCTCTTCCAACGGAATCTCTTGCTGAACTCCCTTAAAACCTCAACATAGTAACCCTAACCCTAACCCATTGGCCAATCAACTCTGGTGTATTGACTTCCTTACTCCTCCCACACCTCTCATCATCCCTCATAGACTCCCTGCCTTCCTTGAATCTCTTATGCCACTCAAAAACTGATGCTTGATTCATGCAAGATGCTCCAAAAGCAGTCTGAAACATTCCATACGTTTCTGTGGCATTTTTTCCAAGTTTAAAACAGAATTTTATTGCATATTGTTCTTCTAAAGTGTCAGATTGCATATTTGAAATTCACCAGCTGTGACAATCAGGCTTTAGTAGGGTGTATTCCAATCGCTGCTGTAGCTGTTCATTTGAAGCTGAAATCATAAAAATTGGTCAGTCATCTCATAAGCTATATAGCAATGACATACTGAATTTTCAAGAGTCTACAACAATTTTAAATGTAAATATAATAGTGTGTACTTGGTAGGATATGATTTGTTTTTTTTGTTTCATTCATTAGCTGTCATGATATGGTGATGTTCAAGGAGTTACTGAGTACCTTTCTTTTTTTTTTTTTTTTTTTTTTAAGTAAATATTTCATTTTTGTGAATGCATCCACACATTTGTCTACATTACGTAAATTAAGCTGTTCAGATATATTTAAATAGGCATAAAATATATACAATTTTTCTAATTATTTAATCCAATTTCCATTTGCTTTTTTCTCAGTCTGCTGCTGGACTTGGGTCTTCCCAATACTTGTAAACCATAAGTAGTAATGGGCCTTACCATCCCACCCTGGCTCATGATATATTAAGGATAGTGGGGTTGAATTTAGTTTCTTTTCTTTTAGGTCAATGGTGAAGAATCTTCAGCCTTCTAAACTATCAAGTGCAATCTTCCATGAACTCATTGAAAGACCCCCTGTAATAGTCTGATATCTTAAAACTTACTCAAAAAAAAGCAATGTAAAAAAACTAAAGTTTTAGTATTTTTTCATTTCATTTCTTTTAAGTAGTTTATATTGATTAAATTTGGACAAATTAGTTAAAATTTTGAGCTTTAAATTTTGTTGTAAATATTCTAAAAAATTATGCTTATTTGTAGACAATATCCTTGTTGGTTGGTAAGTGCTTGCCCTACTATTTACCCATAGCTGGAAGAAGTGGATTTAATGCCTTTCCTTAGGGCATTAGTATGAAATGAAACAAACCTTATCCGTTTGAACTCACTGATTCCATTTTTCTTGCTGATAACCATTATGCTGCATATGCATATTATTCGCACACACAATGCCAAAAGTATTTTTAAATCCATAAAATCTTCTATGCATGAAAATCTAGAGCAATATTATAATATATTTCAAGTCTGAAATAAAACAGGATAAAAATTCATAATTCTGTTTCACATTGTTAATCCTCAAATGAGCTAGTATTCAATGTGTGTATGTGTGCTATATACTATAGAAAAACCAGCTGTTATTCATAATGATAGGTCAGTATAGACAAATACTTTTTATACATAAGCCAGAGATACATGTATCCCTTTGAGTTTTTTTAACATCTGTTGTTCTTTTTATATTCATATGGAAATGATGATTACAATTAATTTAGTGTCAACTGCAATATGATATACTAGCCTGTTGGTCTAAACAGGGATCATTTCTAGCTGTTAATACCATGTAACCCAGTACAACCTGTTACATGTTACTTTGAGAGGAGATGGACAAATAACCACCTTTGCCCCTAAGATATACCATGAAGGGAAATACTCCGCATGGCACCTCATGATCTAAATAAGTTATGAAAAACATTCATCTGTCTGCATTAGCTTATTTTGGAAGCTATATGAGGTGCATACGATAAGTTTCCAAACTTTTTTGTATGGACACTTTTATTGATAGTACACACATAGTACCGTTCCAACAACTTCTGGAAGGCCCCATGGAAGTCCTCTTGTGTGAGCATGTCAATGACCTTTGTCACAGCCTCTTTCATCTCCTCAATTGTCTCATAACAACAGCCTCTGAGCTTAGGGAATAACCAAAAGTCACAGGGAGCAAGGTCTGGGCTATAGGGAGGCTGAAGAACTGTCTTGATACCCATCTTGTTCAAATAGTCTGTGACAAGGATGGAGTTGTGGACTGGTGCATTGTCCTCATGGAAATGCCACTGACCTGATTTGAAGAATGCTGGCCTCTTCCGACAGAATCTCTTCCTGAACTCCCTTAAAACCTCAACATAGTAACCCTAACCCTTTGGCCAATCAACTCTAATGTATTGACTTCCTTACTCCTCCAACACCTCTCATCATCCCTCACAGACTCCCTGCCTTCTTTGAATCTCTTATTCCACTCAAAAACTGATGCTCAATTCATGTAAGATGCTCCAAAGACAGTCTGAAGCATTCCATACGTTTCTGTGGCATTTTTTCCAAGTTTAAAACAGAATTTTATTGCATATCATTCTTCTAAAGTGTCCTCACATCCCGATTGCATTTTTGAAATTCACCAGCAGTGACAATTGGGCTTTAGTAGGGTGTATTGCGATTCCTACTGTAGATGTTCATTTGAACCTGAAATTATTAAAATTGGTCTGTCATCTCATAAGATGTATTGCAATAACATACTGAATTTTCAAGAGTCTACGACAATTTTAAATGCCCATACGAAAAGTCTGGAAACTTATCGTATGCACCTCGTATTTTCTTCATTTTTTTTATCTGTGCTCTGTGTCTATTTGTATCTGTCTATATAACTGTTAGCAGTTTATTAATCAATCATTAGAAATTTAAGTTATGCCCATGAATGCTAAGGATTTCTTTTTAACTTTTTTAAAACCTTATATTTTCAGTTGATCAACAACCTCTAAACTGACTACTTTTGATAACTTGCAAAGCTCAACCTTATCAATACATACATTTATGCTGTTCTTTTAATCTGTCTATTAATCTGTTCTTATTGCTTTTTTTTTTTTTTTTTTTCTTCAGTGGGGGCGGTCTGTTATATAATATACAAACATGCAACTTATTCTCTCCACTCCATCTTATCTTTTGGGCAGTTTATTAGTTTTCTCATTTGTTGAACCCACTCTGTTTGCCCTTCAAAATTAGATGTGTTGTTTGTTCAAATAATTATAAGCAGTAATTTCCATGTGAATTTTAAATTATCTAAGTATAAGTTTGCTGATTTGTGGATATACATTATATATATGTATGTCTACATGTTAATGTGCCTATAACATGCTTGTATATTTTTGCTCATATAAATATATGCACGTATAGCTAGATGTCATACAATTTCATGTAAATATATTTTTTAACTGTTTTCTATAATCTATATATGCATTTTTATGTATTTACATACATGTTACTATTTGTGATTTCTTTTTCTATGCCCACAGAATACAATTTTACTAAAATCCCTTTTGAGGGGCACAAAATGAAATAAATGTTTTATAGATAAGGACATCAATGTTCTTTTTACTCCATTCATTCCTTGTACATCAAGTGTTTAATTACCATTTAACTTTACTGTATCATTTAGATAAATATATCACTTCATTCATTTAGTTATCTGTTTCTCAGAAAATACAATTTTTGTCACAACTCTTCTATTTTTTCTTCCCAAATAGCTTAATTTATTTTTTATTTCACTGTAAGCTATTAATATTTATTTTTATCAGTATTGTTTGTTTATTTTCATACAAAAATTATCTAATTTTTCTTTTTTAAATTTTTGCTTAAAAGGACATTAATTCATTTATACATTGTTCAGTGGTTTTCTGTGGAAACAATTAAAAAAAATACTAACTTGTGTGTTTATATTTTGAAACTTTCTACATATAAAATTAGTTTTTATATTTGTCAAATTTATTTAAAGAGCTGATTCAGAAGCAAATTCTATTTTGATATGATTCATATAGACTAGCAAAGATTGTATCATATTACTAAATGAAGGAATGTTGAAAAGTTCTTAGCCTGACCAAGAAGGGAATGATTTAATCATGTAACACATATGGTATTCTACATAATTAGCTTGTAGTTCAACACACCTAATTTCTCAAGTTTATTCAACCCTTCTAAAAAATATTCTAAATATTCAATCATTATTTTCTTAGTAGGTCTGAAAACTTTTCAAAATACTCTAGAATAAAATCAACATTCATCACAAATGTTACTAATAGATATTGTAACATCTCTCTCTCTCTCTCTCTCTCCTATAATCACATATTCAAATGCCTTTATGAAGGTTTAATGTGAAAAAAATGAAACATTTAACATTGGCAAATAATTCAATTATAAATAAAATCATGCTCTGAAGACATTGTTTTTCTTGGGGGGGGGTCACATTTGTACATTTTCATATATATGAGGTCTTTCAAAAAACTTAAGATATCAATTTTTTTAAACACTTTGTATATCATTTTGTAATCTAATAACTTGACTAATTCTTATTCAAATGATCTAAGTTTAACAGCAACTGTAGAATCAATTTTTTTTTCTATAACAGAAAAGGAAAAAAACATTAGACAGAATTTTGATTTGTTTCTACTTAAGCTGTTAAAATTTGAGATTATTTAAACAAGGACTGAGCAAGTTATTAGATTATGATGTGACACCGGAAATGCCCGTGTGTGTGTGTGTCTCTCTCTCTTTTATTGATAAAAGAGGGGAAAGAGAAATCTCATGGTATCAGCGGTTAATATTAGAGCCCAGTTAAGAGCCAAGATTTAAAATATTTCCAAGACAGTCAAGCTCTCTTTCCTTAAATTTCCTGATCCCATTTTTTTTTTTTTTTTTTTTTTTTTTTTTTCTTCGCCCCTTGTATGAATGATGAAGCATTGACAGTAGTCAATACTGTAACAATTCCAGTTTTTCTTAGTGGTTATTGCTGCCCTGTCTGGACTGAGAACTTTTAAGTATCTATTTGTATAATGAACTCAAACATATTTTTATAATCTGTATTCATTTTTATTCTGAGAATGTGAATAAACCTTTGATATATTAACCAAATCAATCACAATTCTTCTTTGTTGATCAGTTATAGATAACTTACAGCCATGCCATAAAATTTTTCAATGCATATATTCAAATAGGATAAAAACTTTTTTAATGTGTATTATTGAATGATATATATATTATAAAATAAGTTGAATCATATATCATGCACATATATAAAACAATGTTTGATGTTTAGTTTTGAAGTATGATATGCTAACAATATTTCGAAAATTGTATAAATATTTTAAATCAGAACCTTGCATTGCTCTGAATAAGATATGTACAAAAATCACATTTTGTTGAACAAAAAATCGTTCGATTTACTTTTTTTTGGAATGAGTACTTGGTTGTTATTGTTGTCTCAGAGCCCCTGCAAAATGGCAATTTTATTTGCTTTCTTAAGGAACTAGATCTTCTGGATCAATTTTTATGCTAAAATGTTCTGAGCACCTGCAGGAATGGAAGGTCACCACTGCTCATTTTCCACTTCATCCTTCTTTTGCAGATGCTTTTGAGAGACTTTCCTGGGTCGAGGAACCACATATGCCAAGTTTTATCAATATTTTCCCATAAGCTTAGGAATGCATGTAGAATGAGTCGTTTGATTTTTCTTTCAAAAGTTCCTGGTCACCCCACAAGCAGGTACTTTTGCAAATACTAGTTTTATTTGCTTTATGAAAGAATTAGGCTTTCCTTGTGCTAAAATGCTCTAGGAAACTTCCTCTACAACAAATATGATTGAAATGCTCCTTGAGGTGAAAAGAGTTTACATGCCAAGTGCATCATCCAATTAACTTTGGAGTCCATAGGTAATAAGCAAATGAAGTGAATTGAATACAAGGTATGCTGAAAAACTTTCAGCCTAACTAAGGAAAGAATAATCTATTATTATTATTTTACTCTTTGTAAGTTTTTCTCACAATTTTTAACTGAGTATTCTAACCAATCTTAACAGTGCTGTGATTTGGACAGTCTCAATTCTTTCTCTGATATCAAATTTCTCATCTTTCTTCCAGGCCTTTGGTAAACATTCCTAGGGCACCAACTATAATTGATATATTCATATTCCCCAACTTTTTCAGTTCTGGCTAAATCCAAGTATTTGTCTATCTTTTCACTTTTACTTTCACAAAATCCCTTTGATGACAAATTCTTTTCTTGTTAATTAATAACAGGTCTAGTCTTCTGGCTGGGATTCTGGGATCCATTTGTTTCTCAAATTTAAATTTTATAGAGAGTTAAAGAAACATTAAAAAGTGTTAATCTGCAAGATGTAAGTTTCATAGCTCTTGGTCATTCTCTTCTTAATGAGACCAAGAACTTTTCAATGCTCTCTCATACATAATTATACAAAACAAAATTCATATGGATTCTAATATCTGGTTCAGTTATAAAAATTTTGTTTGATTTAATGCAAATAACTGAAAGACATACACAAAAAATATCCAATAACATGCACCACACAAATTAACATTATATTGCTGTAAATCTTAATTAAATATTCTTTCATAATGATCACAATGTTGTAGCCTCAACTATTTTTATAACTCATTTTCTTTTTACCTGAAAAAGAATTTCATTTTTTGGAGTTTTCAAATGGAAATTACTGTTATCTGCCTCAACAAATTTAAATATATTTACATTTTCTATATTAAAAATTGTGTATGTGTGTAAATGGCATTGTCCATCTGTCATAAGGAAAGCTCATTATTGACTTTTTTAAAATTATATATTGCGGTATAAATTCCCCTATCACCAATTGTTTTAAGTTGAAGCTTAAAAACATCGATATTTAAATGAAAACAAGTTTAAATTTGCATAATTTTGGATTTAATTTGTGTTGATTATTACTTTTTAATTTAAAATTCATTTCTCAATTTTCTTTAAAAGTTCAGGTTAGTTGAGGTCAGTATTTTTCTTTTATGTGTATTATTTTAAGATGGGATTTTGAGTTGTGTGTGTGTTTCCTTAGGCAGGCTTCTAAGATCTGGAGTCAGCCATTCTAAGAGTATTGTTTTACACAGTATATTCATCTTATTACTAAAATAAAGAACATCACAAAGTGCCGCTCATAAGCATTCTAAATTATTAGATTCATTTCAACTTTTTATAGGATGGGTGTTCACAGTACATGTGGTGATTAACACTATTGGTGCTCTGATTTTGCTGGGGGGGGGGTAACCATGTAAAATTTTGCTGAGTCTGAGAATGGATTAAAGAAATATAGTGAGCTGTTGATGAAACAGATTTAATTACTGGAAAACTAAGACATTTACATAGCAAAGTCAAAAAGAAAAAATGTATGAACATATTGATATCCATTGTCAGTTCTTTAAAGATGGATTTAAAAGATCAACGAAAACTTTGATTTAATATTGGTTTTCATTTAATGAAAATTTAAAAAATGGTAAAGATAAATTTTAATCTTCATTAAGTTTCAATATTTTTTAAATTAAGCAAAAAAAAAAAAAAATGACCAATATGCATATACATAATTTTCTAATCATTTACTAAGTTTAGCTTAGCTGTGGCCAAAGGCCAGGAGCATAGGGTGCCTAATGAGAATTAAACTCACTGCTAATGGTCTGCTAATTTAGCTTGTTAACTATTACACCATGAATTTGAAAAAGTGCCTTTTTTTTTTTCTTTTTTTTTTTATCCCTTCCACACTCCTTATTTCTTTCCATTAATGGTTCAAATGCAACTTTTGTTCTAGTTCTTTTCCTCTCAGATATTCATTTACTTCTTACTACAACATAACTCTGCTTTCTTTCAAATCCAATGAATGAATTCACGTTTTTGCCTAAACAGTTCTCTTTGCCTGTGTCAATATTTTCTTTCTTGTTTTTGTAATCTCATGTCTGCATCAAAATTCATTGTTTTAAAAACTATCTTCTATCATTATAGTAAACAAAAGTAACATGAATAAACAATAAACATATTTCAACATAAATCTTCACTATGTGAATTAGTTGTATCATTCTCTTGCTGTTAACTTTCCCACTTTTTATTTATTCCTTTCATTCTTTCATGTGGTGAGTAGGAATTCATTTTCAATATTGGTGAGATTATATATCACATCACTTAGTAGTAAAACATAAATGATAATTCTATTGAATATTAAACATTATCATCATCATCATGTCGTGCCGCCAGGACGGATATCCCTGACCCTCTCTCGGCACTTCTCCCTATCATTCATCGCCTCCGGCAGGTCTTCAGAATTACATCCTGTGTCCTCACGTAGTCGCTGTATGTAAGTTCGAGCTGGTCGTCCTGCTTTTGCATGGCCATATGTGGGGGTCCATAGGAGTACATAACTTATGAGCTCGTCCTTGCTTCTCCAACAGTGTCCCGCGTGTCTGGTTTGTCTAACTTGTATAGTTTTCGTGATGCGGGGCAAGTGTCCGTATAGTTGGTGTCTCATGGGGTGTTGTCGCCAGGACTTGTTCAATACTGCTCTCAACATTCTTGTGTAATTTCCGTCTAGTTTCTTCTCCAGCCATTTAGTTAGCGTCCATGTAGTGCATCCATATAGCAGTATCGACACAACCGCTGCCTGGAAGAGACTGTGTTTCATTTTATCGGTTAAGTCTGATTTCCATATGATCGAGAGCCTATCGATAGCCATCCATGCCTTCGTCATTCATGTGTTGATGTCTTTTTCGGTTAATGAGACGCTACTTCCTAGGTAGGTGAATTTGTCTACTAGTTTCAGAGAGGCTCCGTCTAGTGTGGCAATGTTGCCCGTTTGGTTGTAACACATATATTCAGTTTTGTTTGCATTGACATGGAGGCCAATACCAGCTCGTTCCAGACTATGCAGTAGTGTCTCTGCTTGATTAGGCGTATTCGCCAGTAATGCCAAGTCATCAGCGTAGTCAGCGTCCGTGATTGTTTTTGCGAGGTATCTTTTGCTT
>CAUZXS010003027.1:52500-60636 GCA_963585895.1 Sepioteuthis lessoniana | reverse complement strand
CGAAAAGCGAACTGCTGCGTAGATATTATTTCCAGCCATATAAATAAGATTGAACTACTTATCATTTATTTTGTTGAATATAGCCTGGCACAAGGTTAGAAGTAGAGAGCACACAGTGAAAACTGAATTCACAAGAATGATTCACTAACCTAGTTTAGTAACTATTACACTACTCATATCGCCTCCTAAAATTAACCATAGCTTACATTTGGTAAAGACGCCTAGGATGGAGCAACTAGTAATGTAATATAATGGCCGAGGGATTTCATTTTATATATCTTGCCTTGGGTTTAGTTAGGCTGAGAACCTTTCGGCTCAGCACATGGGTTAGTTGGGTGCAAACTTGAGCACGGGTGTTGACGCGCGCGCGGGGAGGATGTGTCATTCAGAGATGTCAAAATAGAAACCCCAGATAGAAAATATGACCGAGGGGATGACGTTATGCGCCGGAAGCGTGCGCGGAGGATTTGGGGAGATTTGAAAAAGTCAGTAGTTGAGAACTAGACTCCGAACAAGAAGGGTGACTTTCGCTTGCTCGCCGAGGCCTAGTGTCGAGCGCGCACGTGGTTTGGAGCAGATGGAAAAGTCAGCATAGAAAGATTGTGCCTCTCTCCTTATGTCGAAAAACCTTTAAACTCAAAGGTAATAAAAAGTTTCGTACCTGAATTAAGAAGTCGTGTTTTTCGTGTTTCGTGTTTCGGGATTCCTATGTTGTATGTATATATGTTATGAACATTCTATGAACGTTTCACATATCCGTATCATGGGTATGTTACAGTAAGGCTTGACCTCACTACTCGTTGGCCATTACACTACAATGAAATTCATTTCAAAGGGCCACAAAAGTCAAACACTCAATGAGATTAACACTCGCTAGTAAGAATAGTTTGTTATATATAGCTATTAGACAAGTTCCAATGAACCATTGTTAACCTATCGATAAAAGATATAGATATTCACGAATATCTTCAGAATCTAATTGAGCATTTTTTAACCAGACATGCCTAGAAATGTTTTTTAGCACAAGAACAAAATTTGTAATTTATTTCGTGCCACTAAAAGTCTCTCAATCACATGCGTACAGACCAATTTTAAACTTATCCATGAATTCATCATTATCATCATGTCGCGCCGCCTGCGCGGATATCCCTGACCGTCTCTCGCCATTTCTCCCTATCATTCATCGCCTCCGGCAGGTCTTCAGGGTTACATCCCGTATCCTCACATAGCTGCTGTATGTAAGTTCGTGCTGGTCGTCCCACTCTTGCACATCCATGTGTGGGGGTCCACAGGAGTACATCGCTTATGAGCTCGTCCTTGCTTCTCCAGCAGTGTCCTGCTATTTTAAAAAATCCTTTTGCTGTAACCTAGTCATTAGCTTCGATTTTGTGAAGAGCAGTTAAACTAAGAACTACAGAACATTTCATATATATATATATATATATATGTGTGTGTGTGTGTGTGTGTGTGTGTGTGTGTGTGTGTGTGTGTGTTGTATACTTAGACAGCAAATCATTATCGAAACAGGTTTGGTTGAGTACCGCGGAGTGTTTCTTTTTCAAAATCTTTAAGTAGAAACGTTCAAGTCTTTTCACTAGTCTGGGTCTGGGTCAAGTTGGTAAAGATGACCAGTGAAATGGTCGAAAGCGCTTGAGCCAATATAGGGTTCTTTCTTTACTAATTTGACCCAGACATAAGAAGACTAGTAAGAAGACTCAAACTTCTCCACTTGAAGATTTTAAAAAAGAAACAATCCACGGTATTCAACCAAACCTGTTTATGAATATATATATATATATATATATATATATATATATATATATTGCACTTGGTTCGACACAAACCCACAAAGTGATTTAGTGATAACCAACACTGTTATATTTTATATATATATATATATATATATATATATATATTCGAGAGAAATAGAAATAAATATGGCAATATCAAAATATGAAAAATATCAAAATATGAAAAAACGAAATGTTCACAGAATGTTTTTTATTTATATATGATAATATGCCACGTCCTGCGTTTCAGTTTTCTTGGTAAAAACCATCTTTAGGGTGATATCAGAAGGCCATGTTATAATGCTTTATCAGAAATTTATTTATAAGAAAACGGAACGAAAAAGCAAAACGAAAAAACGAAGGAAGGAAGTGTAAAAAAGAAAATATGAAACGAAAACATGAAAAAATTCTCATCGTTCTATTGTCATTAATAGCGTTCCGTTTCAAAATACAGCGACATGACAAATGTTAGAAAACATTTTTAAAAGGTTAACATTTTTCATCATCATCATGTCGTGCCGCCAGCACGGATTTCCCTGACCCTCTCTCGCCACTTCTTCCTATCGTTCATAGCCTGTGGCAGGTCTTCAGGGATACATCCCGTATCCTCACAGAGCTGCTGTATGTATGTTCGAGCTGGTCATCCTGCTTTTGCTCGGCCATATGTGGGGGTCCATAGGAGTACATCACTTATGAGCTCGTCTTTGGTTCTCCAGCAATGTCCTGTATGTCTGGTTCGTCTAACTTTGAAATGTTTTCGTGATGGGAGGTAGGTGGCCGTATAGTTGGTGCTTTGTTGGGGGAGGATGGATTAAATAAAAAAAAGAGTTTTATAAGAATCAGGAATTAAATATAATCTTTAACAACCAACCATGTCTATGTGTGTAGCTTAGAAAAAATTTTATTTCGATTTAAATTTTTTTAATCATTATTTTAAAATGTCTATATTATATGAAATAACGTCTTCGTTGTAAGTAAAGTTAGCGACCATAGTCGAGGGTGACCCGAAGGCTCCCTTTTCGATAGCTACTACACCAAGGTGTAGGGGAGGGCGCTACTCCATTCCCTGGATTGCTCCACTTTACCCTTGAACCGTACCTTATAATGCTGAGTGTTAAGCAAGGTGGTATCAAGTTCCATTTTTAAAGTCTTTGGTATGACTTGACCTGGGATTGAACCCAGGAATTTTTTCAAATAAAAATCATATCAAAGTTATAAAAAGTACGTATAATAATTAATTAATTGACAATTAATAAAAACTAATTTAAATAATGAGGAGCGTTACTATTTAGAGCTAATTTAACTTCGCACTCTCTCTTTCCTTTTCTTTTTTCTAAATTTTCAACCTATAATTTGAATCTTCTTTCTCTTCGTCACTTTGTTTTTCTTTATTGATTTCCTTCCAAATTATTCTCTTTCTTTCTTTCTTTCTTTCTTTCTTTCTTTTGATTTAAAAATATTCCCGCCAACTATTGCTCCCACATTCTCAACTTAACAATACATCTAATGTCATCATCATGAATCTACGCATAACCAGAAGTACCGACACATGTGTAAATAATCCCATAACTTATGATATTAACAATGCTATTTGCTATATTTATTATAATGTGCACACACACACACACACACGCACACACATGCACACACACGCTCACACACACACATGCGCGCATACACAAACCACTATGGAGATCGGTGTTCAACCCCTGGTCGAGTCATACCAAAAACTCAAAAAATGGTACTTGATACGGCCTTGTTTAACACTCAGTATAAGTTACGGATCAAGGGTAAGCGGATCAATCCAGGGAAAAGAGTAACGCCCTACCCTACTCCTCAACGAGTCTTCGGGTTGCCCTTAACTACGGTCAGTAAACTCTACAACTTACGACTACATATATGCAGAGTGTTGCTTGTTCAACGATGAAAAGCAGATATTTTTAAATGGATAGGCCCGCAAATGATTTCAAATTTGGTATTTAAGTTTTTTTTATTATAATTTCATATACTTATACGTCTCATTAGGTGCCCCATTCATGCGACCTTGTGCCACATCTAATCAAAAACTTAGTAAGTTACTACTCTACGTGTTTCGAACATTTCAGTCTTCGTCAGGCGGCGTTTAAATTTTGTCTGAGTTTTAAGTTCTTGTCATAGTAAACATTGTGTTGATTTTGTTTTATTTCAGTTCTGAGTCTGGGATTTTCCATTTGGAGTTAACTTTTCGAATAGATTTTAAATAGAAATTATAGAATGTTTGGACTAATAGACTCTTTAAAATCTTTACGAACAATTAACTCCGAAGGGACAATCACAGAAACAAAACAAGGAATTAAACAAAATCAAAACAACCTATCAAAACAATCTTTGCTATAAAAGAAAATTAACAGTCAAAATTCAAACGCCTGATGAATTGTCCGAGATATGTATAGCGCAAGTAGATGGATTAAAAAAAAAAAAAACCTAAATAACAAATTTCAAATCATTTGCTGACCTATTCATCATATACCTGTCTGATGAAGAGTAATTTAATTTATAAATTTCGATGTTGTTATGATCGAGCATATAGAGGGCGTACTTCCCAACGTCTTGAGGTAAGGGCGAGGCAGTATGTTCTATGAAGAATTCGTGATCGTACAACATCCGGTTATTCGCAAATGTTAGATTCCGCCATCTGCGAGTATTTGAATGCTATAAATACCTGTGCAGCCGATTATAATGATGAGTGCTTTGCTGTTTTACACGGAGCGAAGACTAAACAACATCTTAATGTCCTCGAGGCAACTTATGTTTTGTTTAATCGCGCGTCTTAGTGTAAACAGAATTTGCTTACGTCTTCTTGGAGATGTTTCGGGCGTGACTTTGGGTGATTTTATTCATTTTTTTCCCTCCTCCTTTGTCGAACCAACATTTTTCATATTGCCCCCTTTTTACTCAAATGTCGTTTCCATTTTTGACTTTTAAACGTCCTCTGACTGCATCACTTGATAAATCACCGGATGAAAGAGCTCTAGTGTCATCTATAATAAAATCTTTCCGATTTATTTTTTTTTCCTTTTCTCCTCTCATTTACATCTCCCTGTAACTACATATAATTCCTTTAAGTATTTTGCTATACAAATTTACATGTACGAATGATTTATATATATATATATATATATATATATATAACAGCTCTATCATTGATACTGATAATTTGGTCCACCATTGATTCACCAAGTGAGGTAGTAATTACCATAAACCATTAACATATATATATATATATATATATATATATATCAAAAGTTAAAGTGGATGACCGTAGACGAGGGCGACCCGAAAGCTCTCTTTTCAATAGCTACTACACCGAGGTGTAAAGGAAGGCACCACTCCTTTCCCTGTTTATTTGTCGCTGCTTCCCACCAGACAGGACTTGACACAAGGTCAAAAGCCCGAAGGCCGATTAAAGGTCGGGAACGAGCCGAGACTCGAACCCTGCTGGTCTATGCTGCTCATCGGCTCACTTGGTGCAATGTGAGCCAGATGAGGCAAGCAGTTTCACGAACCCAAATGTGGGTCCGGGCACATATGCTGGGTTATGGCTTGAACTAGACAGCAATGTCTAGAGCCATACATAAGTTCCTTGAGAGCATCCCTTCCCTGAATTGCTCTACTTTACCCTTGATACGTACCTTAAAATGCTGATTGTAAAGCATAAGTAAGTATCAAGTACCATTTATGAGTCTTTGGTATGACTCGATCTGAGATTGAACCCCCAATCTCCAGGGCCATTGGCAAACACTTTATCCACTAGTAATATATATATATATATATAGTTGCTATTGACTTGTTTTCGTGCATGGGCACTTTGAAGTAGTGCTGCCCATTTAGGTGTGATTTACCCTTTCAGGACTTATGAGACATTGAATAACGCTGACTGGTAACAATACAAAGAATACGGGTGGATGAAACTTGATGCTGCCTGGATTTTTACATGACGCCCCTGTCGTGCCATCCAAAATAAGACTAAACACTCTTATTTTGTATGAATGTTCTATTTATTCAATACACTTGTTCCATCTACTTTCTATTCTTCCGTGTCTTTTTTCTGGTCCCTAACAGGACACAACTGAATATTTTGTGATGGTGCATCGATTTTTACATGACGCACCTTGTCGTGCCATCCAAAACAAGACTAAACAATCTTATTTTGTATGAATGTTCTGTTTATTCAATACACTTGTTCCATCTACTTTCTATTCTTCCGTGTCTTTTTTCTGGTCCCTAACAGGACAAAACAGTTTATTTTGTTATGCTGCATGGATATTTACATTATTTACCTGTCGTACCATCGAAAATAAGACTAAACCATTGACAAACATGTAAGATCTATTTTCGATCCACCTACCCGACTGAAATCCAATATCCTCACCTTTGCTTGACTTTCGTTTTTTAACTTTCTGCTTCATTCTCTCAAAATCGCTTGACTCTTTGCTAGATTGAACTCTTCCATTCATTTGTTACAAATGAAAGGGGTTTTTTCCAGTCGTCAGTGTGAAAAGGTTTAGAGACTTCAGATTCTGGTTTGTGGTGTCAGGAAAGCATTTTTTTTGGGGTGTGGATATGTTTCGGTCTAAAAAAAAACTAGTTCACTGTATAGTATCTGCTTTTGGAAGTTTCTTATCCTACAGAGAAATAATATACCGAACGCATCCAATGTTAAATAAGCCTATCTTCAATACTGAAACATCCAGCCGTTTTTCAGTATTTCAGTATGTGCTGTGTTAGATTTCCATCTGATGTTAATCATACGCTTCAAACACTTTTGATGGAAATGTTCGAGTGAGTTAATAGGAGGACGGTATCGTGTCCATATCTCGAAAGCGAATAATAAAACTGTGAAAACACAAAACTCATAAACGCTTGGCTTTGTACACAGATGTTGATTCTTACACTTTTTCAAGAGTCCCCAAATATGTTGAGGCCTTTTACGTCAGAGCTTGAGGAAGTATTCATGAAAAAAAAAAAGAACTACTGAGGTATTAAAAAAAGTATCCACGATATCATATCGAGTGAGTCGAAATAGAATGCTTGGTTCAGCAGGTGGAACACTTTGATCAGGTGTAAACAAGACGTTCAATTTTTTTTAGGTTAATGAAATGGCCAAAAGGATTACATACATTCGAAAATAGATCTATAATACTCTGCATGTCAGCTTTGGTTTCTTTGTTTAATGGCATATCAACCTTTGTAGGTTATTTAATGCCAAAACCATTCTCCTAGAAGAACAGTAGTGGTACTATTTAACAACATAGCTGAGAGGATAAGAGGGTAGTAATTTACTAAGCTTTTTGCTTAGATGTGGTACAGGGCCATATGAATGGGGCACCCAATGAGACTCGAACTCACCCGTGTAGGTTTGCTTGTCTAGCTGAGAGGATAAGAGGGTTCATACCTTTCCCAAGGGTATTTGCACGAAAGTGAACGTAAAAGTGCGACCGGAGTACGGACTCACAACAATTCCGCAGTCCATTGCTTTAAGCATTACGCCACGAGGACACCCCACCTGTCGGCTTTGGAATGAACTACAAGATTACAATCATCAACTTGCAAACGATTTCAATTTCGTGCCAGAAATCTTTTTTATTCCTATGATTGGGAAGCTAATATATATATATATATATATATATGAATCTTCAGGATAATTCTGACTTAAGACGGCTGGCCCGAAACGACATTTTATTATGGCCACCCTCTCAAAAATAAATAAATAACCTAAAAAAAAAAAAGACCCAAATTCTATTTGCAAAGGAGCCAGGCTTCTTTTTTTCCTGCAAGTATTTAATATTTCAGAGCTCTAATTGAGCAATTCACTGGGGTTATTATAAGAAGCTCTAGCAAACTTTTCCTCCTTATGTAGGAGGCGATATCTATCACTACCCCTATATTTTCAGGATTTAAATATTTTTTTACCATTTTAATATTGGATCTATTCTTTGCTTTTTTTTTATTTCTCACATATAGTTAGATAAACTCTTACAATGCCTTTATATTTCGTCTGCGAAACTACTTTTATAGTTATAAAATCTTTTTTTTTTTAATTCCTTGGGTAGAGTCTAAGTATACCATTTTTTCCAAGCCGCCAGAGTTATATAACTAGTCATATATATATATATATATATATATATATACAAGAGTCCCGGTCATCAGCAGAAACGCTTATTTTCTTTAAAATAGACCCATGGCAACCTATACATTTATACTAGCAATTTATTCCACTGAGTTTTCCATTAGTCAAAGCACCTCTTAAATATTTTTTTGATATGATATAAAGTAATCTCATCTTATTTCTTTTAATACTTTCCAT